>PISX010033116.1:0-15442 GCA_004024625.1 Mellivora capensis | reverse complement strand
AAAGGACCCTGGAATTATCCCTGTTTGAACACTTTGTATCCCTGTGGTCTCATCCAGGACCAAAACTGAATACTTCCCAAACACGATAGATAAAAGAGGACACGTATTTAAGTTACTCATTTCATAATAGAGTATTTTCCTCCTGGTTACTAGAGTGAGCCCTGAGTTAACTCTTCCAAAACAAAAGGGCAGATACCAACTTATTTTTAAAAATATGAAATCTTGTGTAATAGCAATACAGTATGTTACTTGAATTTATTTAATAAAGTGATCTCTTGACATAATACACTATGTAAAATAGCTTCTTTTCAACAGCCCAAGGAATAAAATGATAGTAAATGTAAAGAAATTTAAGGAGGAAGTAATGTTAGCAAGTATTTGTTAATGGGAGGTTTCACCAAAGTATCTGGCCACAAATCAAAAGCAAAATAGAAAAATAATTTTTAACTTGTATTTTGAAAAGCATTAGAATTGTTTTTCATTGCCATCACTAAACCCCACATATTGAATGGATAAGACAGAATTATTCAATTAGGCATTATACATTTTTAGAATCTTGTTTAATTTCTTAATCCCAAATACTTATGCTGTGACTCTTCTCCTTACAGGCTGCTCAAAATGATATCTTATTCCTTATTAAAATTTCTGATTTTCTTCCTTAGCTCATTTACAATTAGGGATAGATGATTTAAGACACATTAATTAACTTATAGATGGTAATGTATAATAATTATTTACCAAATAAAAGGATAGTTGATTATTGTACAACTTCCCTCATTTATTATAATTTATATTATTTACTCAATAACATCAACGTTCAAATATATTCTGTGATATTTTGCAAGCTAGTTTAATGTTCAGTAACTTGATAATTCAATGTTAAGTTCTGATTTGCCTTTATCTGAAAAGACTAGCATAAAATGAGCATATTCCCTAACATTCATGCCCAAGTCTATCATGACATTTTTCATTCAGAAAAAAAATAGTATAAACCTGAAATGTTCTAGAAACAGAGTCATTAGACTAAAATAGTCAGAAAATAAAGAGGAAATATTTTATGTTATCCTAAATTACTAGCTTTTCTCGAGGCCTGTCTTAGCCACGTCTCTTGAGGGAATGTAGCTTCACAAAATGCCCATTCTTTTTTTAATTACTCTGTCACTGTGTGTTGAAGATGCCCCCACAGCAGTGATCTGGATTGTCATGTGTCACTCATGCCTTGCCCTAACTCATTGAACCATAACTTGTACTTCTCAGTCTTGTCACTGGTCATTTTTCCACTGAAGTTGGAAGAAGAATTACCTGTGAGTAATTCAAAGCATTTCTATTATCCGAGACTCTGAAACCGCCAATGCATTCTATCCATTGCACTGCCTCCACGAGACTGACCACAAGCTAATCTCCTTGAAATACAAAAAAAAAAAAAAAAAAGAAAGAATGACTTGTAAGAGATTGGTAACTGGAATTGGTTTTCAAATGATAGGACACCAACTTCAGACAAGTTCATTTCTTTTTTTTTTTTAAGATTTTATTTACTTATTTGTCAGAGAGAGAGAGAACAAGCAAGGGGAGCTATTGGCAGAGAAAGAAACAGGATCCCCACTGAGCCAGGAGCCTGACGCAGGACTTAATGCTTGGGTCCTGGGATCATAATCTGAGCCAAAGGCAGATACTTAACCAACTGAGCCACCCAGGCGTCCCTCCCACAAGTTCATTTCTTTGTTATTTATTTATTTGACAGAAAGAGATCAAAAGTAGGCAGAGAGGCAGGCAGAGAGATAGGAAGCAGGCTCCCCACTGAGCAGAGAGCCTGATGCCAGGCTCCATCCCAGGACCTGAGCCAAAGGCAGAGGCTTCCCCCCAACCCCCAGAAGGCAGAGGCTTTAACCAACTGAGCCACCCAAGCGCCCCACACAAGTCCATTTCAAAGGGGAGTGGATGCAGTCGGTTCCATGAGTCTGTAGCGTGGTTCCATCCAGCCATTCCAGAGCTCACTGATCTGAGCCTCGTGGAGGAGACAGGAGTCACGTGAAGCAATCAGAGCACTGATCCAGTACACGTGTAAGGAAACAGTAGACACACTATTTTATATCTGCAGATACTATGTAGTATCTCCCATATAGGATCCTTGTTTGATCTCCACAGCAGTGCTGTGGGAGAGTCAGAAAAAGGGTGAGGAGTACGGCTTTACAGCTTTACACAGGAGCCAAAACCAAGTCTCCCGTGATCTGCGGCGCAAATAAATGTAACAAGACATCAGAAGAAGGAGAAATCGATGGGAAACAAATGAGGCCGACATGGAAGGAAGCATGCCCTCTCGCGCTCAGAGCAGTGGATGATGCCGTCTCAGAGACGCTGAGTGGCTTGTCTCGTGTCACACAACTAGGTACGTGCAACTATTTGGATTGGAACAAGACTTTCTGATAATAAGTCATGGTGCTTTCTTCCATTACTCCCACTCCCTGCCTTAGAAGTACAGAATTTGGGTTGTCTGAACTGAAAAAGGAAAAAAAAAAAAAAAAAAAAAGACCGAAGGCTACTCTTAGAATCCATGATACCAGGCATCTCACCGTAAAGGAGTTTGAGTCACAGAAGTATTATTATCACCATTAACAGGAAGAATTCTGCTCTAGCAGAGCAGAATTTGAGTTTGAGTCCTCAGGTGACACGGCTCCTTTTTAACTTCTGAGGTAAAGAATGAAATGACAAAGAGGAAAGGAAAATATGTTTTCTCATCATTGACATTTTCTGGTCCAGCAAGGACAAGCCAAAAAGTTATTAGGTAATGCGCATATAGACTCCGTGTGTGGGAGGACAGCATCGGGATTCTAAGCAAGTAAACACAGGACCTGAGAATTTGTGAAAGTTGGGGTGGGGGTGGTGAGAAGAATTAGTGACTGCAATCAGTAGGGTAGACATGTCAGAGCAAAAATAAGAGATATTTTTTAAGGAGGCAGAATATAATAAGAAATAAATGATAGGCATTTCTTGTTTCTTTGCCAAATTTCTATATGCAGCTTACTAAAGCAGTTTTGTGTTTCATCTTGCCCAACATGTCAGAAACTGAAGCTGGTAATAAAGATAATCACAGAGACTGTGACCCTCAATGGACAGAAGCCAGAGTCTTATCCATTTCTGAAATAAAAGAAAGCAAAATATCACAGGTGGCTCGGTCCATAGGGTCATTTTACAGATTATCTGAATTACAGACAACAGTAACTGAACAGACTTGCAACAGACATTCACATGAACCCACCAATGGAAAGTCACTGTAATACAAATATTTGACCCAGGTTAAAGGAAGGACTGAACATATACTCTAAAGTGAAAACAGGTACAAAGGAAGATATACGGTGTACCACCACTTACATTTAAACACACACACACACACACACACACACAATACACATGTGTTATGTGTAAGATATATAAGTATAAACAACTCTGGAAAGATATGTAAGTCGCAGTCGATAATGATTAATTCCAAGGAGTTAAACTGGGTGGCTGGGCGTTAGAGGAAAAGAGACTTATTTTGTAGTGTTTTAATGCCATGTGACTGGATTATTTATCCAATACATAAAATTAAATTTTTTTTTTAAAGAAAGGCTTGTTAAGGACTTTTGAGATAGGAGGAAAAAACACACATAAAGAGAACTTTAAATGGTACCAGAGTAAGATTTATAATACAGGCTGAAAAATCAAGCCAAATTCTGTATTTTTATTTAATTCCAAACTGTAATATTTCAAAGTTTAATGAGGTGAGGTAGAAGCCCACTTTTATAGCTTAGAAAGTATAAAAATGGGATACACAAACATCCCTCAGTAAGATTTTACAAGGTCAGGAGCAATCATTCAAGAATAGACCTTATATTTGCTTTTTTACAGAGTCCTTGAACCTAATGTCATGTTCATGTGTGTCTGCGCATAAACCTATCCACTTCTTTATCAGCATCTATGAGAAAAAAATTCTATGTTCCGCTACAGCTTATTAAAGTCCTACCATACATTGGATTAGAATACAAGCCATAAACACCATATTGTTACTAGGTTTGAATAGGCTTGCTTCCACATCACCATCCCACTATATTAAGAGCTGGCCTTTTTGTACACATTTCAAAATGTTTGCAAAATAGGGGACATCAAGTTAGTCCCATAAATAACAGCAACAACCAAAGACACTCAGTTTAGCTTAATTCTACAAACACTAAACAAGCATCCTCGAGACACCAGTCACCATACAGCGTTGAGAGGTACGAAACTCACGTGTGTCCTCTCTGTGCAAGGACCTAACAGTCCGGTAGGAGAATTAACTTACTCAGGTGAGACTATGTGATGAGTACGACTTTGGACACCGAGAGTTTGTGTTTGTGATACCTGCCACGCCAACAATGTGCTGAATTGAATGGAAAACTGGGGACCTTTGTGAAGAAAGGAAGCAAAGGGGGGCACTAGACAGGGACAAAGTAGCAGAGGTTATTTTTAAGTAAACATTAAACGCCGTGATTCCTTAGGTTTAAATAAGAACATGATTTTATCACGGGCAAAGTTTATCCCAAAGCTGAAATGCAGGAATCTCCATAAAATTTCTAAGTATTGCAAGCTTTCAACTTGGAAGCTCACGTGGGGCTGGCAGAGTAATTTGTTAGAAATTTAAAACTGGCAGTTACGTCTGCGGTTTCTTTTGCTGGAATTGTTCTTGTAAAAGATTTATGAGAGGCAAAAAGTCCCTCCTTGGCTTATTCATAAAATAAAACAGTGTAGAAATACAATAGATGTACAGACAAAAATGTTTTAATATAGCTTCTCTGGGCATGCACAACATAAGGACCAAGCAAGTTCTCTGCTTTGGAAAGAATCAATGAGACCCATTGCGTGGGTCAAAGGTGTGGGATTTTACATAGTTTTCCTTAAGTAACTGATGCCAGTATTTCATTTGTACCAGTAAAAGCCCATTCATCTAAAAATCCTCATTTATAGTCATATTCATTGAAAGAGGAGCAGTTCACAATATTCATAATATTGGAGCATTGCTTTTAGAAATACAACAAATGGCATGCATACCAATGAAACGGCGTAATTTCTCTCCAATGGTTAATCTTATGATTGGACAGTGACTGAAGTTTATAGGCCTGTTAAATATCAAACAAAGACTCCCAGGAAGGCAATGCCCATTTGGTCTCTTCTTTTTGTAGAAAGGCTTTTTTCAGCCTCCCAGAGGATAGATAGTCCTTCTGGCATTTAGGAATGAGAGGGCTTATCTCCTGATTTTTAATTAAGGTGACTGAGTCAGATTACTGATTAGGTAAAAACAACAACAACAACAAAATTCTATTTTACGCATCCTTGCATTCTTTCAACCATTCTTCCATTTATCTATTCTTCCAACCACCCATTTTCTACTTACCCATTTTTCTACCCATCCATGGAGCAAATATTTGGATGCTTCAAGGTACCATGTTCTGTGCTGAGTGAAGACACAGTGATGAACATGGATGCAGAGGAGGTTTCCTTGCTCCTATAACTTATAGTCTAGCCAAGCCACGGAGACAATGAAAAATAACCATCCACTTGGCCATGTATTCATAGTTGATATAAATGCTCTAAAAAAGAAATACTGTAGGCAATTAAGTGGGATAATGGGAGGGAGGTAAATAAGACCCGGGGTTCAAATATGGCCAGCCGGAATAAAATGACATTAAAACTCGGTGCTCGGAAGTGAGGAAAAATTTGGTAGATCAAGAGTGCCTGGAAAGAACTTCAGGGCCAGAGGGAAGAGCATGTGCACAGGGTTTCAGGTAGAGAGGAACTGGGAGTTCTGCAGGCAGGACTGGAACCCAGAGAACATGGACATGATGGCAAGGCATGATTACCGACAGGGTCTGGGTGACCCAGGATCTAAAGACCATTATAAAAAAGATCATTCTCAATGCTCTGTCCAGACACTAGGTACTGAATTTGCTTATATGATTTCTCCCTCGTTTTTAACACTTGAATCACAAATGCCTGCGAGCTGGGGGGGATTAGCTCCTTCTATTTGATTAGCACCTTCTATCGGACAACTCATGATAAATGCATCTGTAGCCAGCTCTGCCTGGGTCTTCAGAGGCACTTTAGAAACAGGCCTCCAGCCCTCATGTTGGGTGAACAGAATGATCTTTTCACTTTTTAAAAAATCTATTTATTTCGTCATCCATGATGTTTGTGAAATCATTCCTTAGACCAGCACCGCATAACCTGTTTCCCAAAAATGACTTAGGGAAATAGTCAAGTCTCCTACTCTGGTATTTCTAAAAGTATTTGGTATTACCATCTGGTATTTCCCATGATGGGGGCAGGAAAGGGGGAAAGAATCTGATCCAACATTGTACCTCAGTTCCACACACAGGAAAAGTAAGTGCAGACTCATTCTTTATGTGGAGAATGCAATGTCTGTGGTCTCTGCAGCTCTCAGAAAGAAAGACTGCCTTCTAGAGGCCACTACCTGCCTACTGGGGGGTGAGGGGTAGGAGGTGAGGGTCTCTCCTTTCCTGGATGTAAAAGTTCTCCTCCACAAGGACAACCTGAGGCCTAACTGGATATTTCCAGATGCCGCTTACGCGGTTATGAGAGACTCCTGGTTGATGAAAGAGGCAACCGTGCACATCAAAAAGAAATGTTATATTTAGGTTAGCCTCCGCTCTCCCAAGAAGCATGTACAGGGAGACAAATGAAAAGAGGAGAAGAGACACTGGAGAAAGAGCCAGGAGTGACGGCACGGGGAGAAAGGCAAGGAAAAAACCCAGAGGGGTTCCTCTGTGGGGTCTAGAGAACGTGCTAGGTGAAATGCAACAGGACATTTCCCCTGCTGTAGATCCACCTGGAGCTCTCAGAGATGAGACGTGTGTTTGTGCATTTAAGATTCCTCCTCTTGGCCAGCTACCATCCTTTAAACTGCTTGCCATGTTGAGATTTGTAGTTTTCAACTATCTAAGTCTCTTTTTATTGCCTCTGCTTTTGCTCCCTACCTCCCACAGAAACATACCTTGCCAAGAAGACCTCGCTGCCTGCGCGTTGTTTATGCTGGGAACGTGTGAGGAAGTGTCACCCTCCGAAGGGGGCGGTTACTCCTCTGCTTTCCACAGCAGGGCCCCGGGACTGACATTAGCCTCTATGCTGCCACAGTCGGCAAACTCTGCCAGAGCCAACGCCAGAGTCAAGGCCGGAAATAAGCCCCTGACCGGGCAGTCACACACCATGGGACCCAAGACTGCCTCCACATTCGTGACGGCAGACCTTCAGAGTTCTTCTGGAAAAATTCTCCTTCCGTATTCACATTTCATAACTTCCAAAAAAAAAAAAAAAACTTTTTAAGTGTACGAGATGGTTTTATGATGTTGGTATTTTGGGAACAGGGCAAAGGATGAGAAAGGGTTCTGCCTTTGCTGACAGGAGATCATGTCACTACTCTAAATATCCATCATTTCCTCAGGCCCCTTTCCTCTTCAGGGGAAAGGGTACAGCAGAGGCCCGCAGTCTGTACAGCCGACACTGGGAAAGTGCTTTTGCCATCGCTATCTGGTGAGTAGTTCGGACAGTAACATTTTCAAAAACTGGATATTGCAAGAGTAGCAATGGCAATTAACGAGAACATTTTTAAACTCCCCGAGAAGGAAACATGAAAGGTCCATTGATATCTGATTACCTCACAAGGGCTTCAGGCTCCTATCTTGAGCCTTAAACCTTGTCAGGATGGCCAAGGAATGCTCGGACTCGTAAAATCCCGAAACTTAAAACCAAAGCCAGAGCTCCGTCTTAATTTCCCTGGTTATTATTCTCGATCATAAATATTCTAAACGGCCAGAGGCACATGTAGGTTCAGTGATGTTAGGCCCAGCAGGCACTAAGACACACCACCACCAAGATTAGGGGCCATCCAGCTGAAGCATGCATCTAGGATTCCTTGTGGTTGTAACTTTGAAAGACTTTGTGGAATTTCAGAAGGAAACCCTGGAAAAGCAAAAAATCACTCTGGTCTCTGTACCTACATTAAGCATTTAATGGACAGTCATTCAAGTAGGTCTTAGGGGCTTATTTTATAGTTTATGGAAGGGTTTTTAGATGAGCTTGTACAGTTTCCATGAGAAAACTTTAATCCACCAAAGCACAATGAGATTGACCCGACTTTTCCACACTCCCTTTGGCTGAGGTGTGGTAGCACTCACCACAGGGGAAAAGGTAATACAAGGAGGATGGTTATAAGCAATTGCTTTGAAAACAGAACCAATAAAACTGGGCCGTGACTGTGAAGCCCCAAGTCTTCTGTGTGACAACTCAAGTTTGTAAGAATGCCTATGCAACTGTTTTTACTAAACTGACAATGCACGCGCACCAAAATGGACCCTGTTCCTACTGTAGCATCCTGTTTGAGATACCAAGTCCTGTCATTTTACTCAGCTTCTTAGGAAAACTCTCCAGTGCAGACTGTGTGTGCACCGCAGTCCATTCAAAGGATGCACGATACTGAGTCTGAGATCTCAGACAGGGAGTGACAGGCCGTCCCACGCGGTGCCTTGTGTGCCAGAAACCCACTCCCTTCTCTCCAGTAGGGCCAGGTGGGTCCAGGCACGTTCGCTAGCGTCAAAATAAATGTCCTTCAGAACTTTCTAAGAAGTTACAAATAAATAGTTGGGCCAGTTCATTTATGTTACAGAAGGATTTGAGTTTTTTAAAAAATGCTTCATTAAATAAAAGGAAGCAAACAAAAAACTTCACATCTTACAAAGCAGAGCCCCGCCCCCACCCACAACCAGGATAATGCCAATTTCTTTTTTGAGAGAGAGAGTGAGCTCATGCGTGGGGGGTGGGGGAGAGGGAGAGGATCTTAAGCAGGCTCTATGCTCCATCTCACAACCCTTGAGATCATGACCTTGAGATCAGGACTTGAGCCAATATCAAAAGCTGGATGCTTAACTGAGTACACCCTTCAGGCATCCCAACAATGTCAATTTCTAATTTTTCCTCATCCTGCCAAGTATCTAAATACATAGAAACTATCTGGATAATAAACAGTCAGCTCTGATAGAGTTTTTAAAACAGATAATCATGTCAAAAAATGGACAGAAGACATGAACAGACACTTATCCAATGAAGACATAGAAATGTCTAGCAGACACATGAAAAAATGTTCATCATCATTAGCCATCAGGGAAATTCAAATCAAAACCACACTGAGATACCACCTTACACCAGTTAGAATGGCAAAGATTAACAAGGCAGGAAAGAACAAATGTTGTAGAGGATGTGGAGAAAGGGGAACTCTCTTACACTGTTGGTGGGAATGCAAGCTGGTACAGCAACTTTGGAAAACAGTGTGGAGATTCCTCAAAAAATAAAAAATAGAGCTACCTTACGACCCAGCAATTGCACGGCTGGGTATTTACCCCAAAGATACAGATGTAGTGAAAAGAAGGGCCGTATGTACCCCAATGTTCATAACAGCAATGTCCACAATAACCAAACAGTGTAAAGAGCCAAGATGCCATTCAACAGATGAATGGATAAAGAAGATATGGTGTGTATATATATATATATATATATATATATATATATATATATATATATGTGTGTGTGTGTGTGTGTGTGTGTGTGTGTGTATATAAAAATAAAATATTTATATAATATTTCATTGTGTAATATTTCATTGTGTAATGGAATATTACTCAGCCATCAGAAAGGATGAATACCCAACTTCTCCATCAACATGGATGGGACTGGAGGGGAGTATGCTAAGTGGAATAAGTCAAGCAGAGAAAGTCAGTTATTATATAGTTTCACTTGTTTGTGGAACATAAGGAATAGCATGGAGGACATTAGAAGGAAGGGAAAAGTGAAGGGGGAAAATCGGAGGGGAAGATGAACCATGAGAGACTGTGGACTCTGAGAAACAAACTGAGGATCAGAGGGGAGGGGTTAGGGGGATGGGTGAGCCAGGTGGTGGGTATTGTGGAGGGCACACATTGCATGGAGCACTGGGGGTTATATGTAAACAATGAATCGTGGAACACTGCATCAAAAACTAATGATGTATTTTATGGTGACTAACATAACACAATAAAAATTTAAAAAAGAGAAGAAAGGGTTTTTAAAAAAATATTCTTTGTATGTACGCAACCGCTAATAGCCGAGAGACCACGGGTAAATCACAGCCTCCTGATCAATAAATTGGGCACAACACTGTTTCCCCACCTCCAAGAAAACACGTATACCTAGCGTATTAGCACCTAATATAAGACTCAAAAAAATATTAACTTCCACCTCCCCCAATACCCACATGTCCCATATATATAGAATAAAACATGTAAGACCATAATCCAAAATACTAACAGAGGTTATCTGTTGGATATAGGCTTGGGCTTTTCCAATTTTTTTTTTCAATTTTCAACAATGTGTGCAGTGTGTGTGTGTGTGTGTGTATACAGGGTATACACACATACATTCATAGGTAAGATATATCTTGTATAATTAGAAAAATACTCTGTAAAAGATGTGGACGAATACTTTCCATTATTAGCTAAACATCTCTGTCCTTTCATGTCTGGAGCTGTACAGGCTACTGAAACACTCTGAAAAAAGATAGTGGCATGCCCTCATTCCACGCTTTTAACACCATTAGAATGTTAGCCAATATGTCATAAATAGTGCAAGCTGAACACCAACAGTTGAAGAAAAAATAAAAGACACCTGTGCTTCAAAACACCCTGTCTGATAACTGCTACGGCTTGCGAGACACAGACCAGAATAACCAGAGTCTTGCCCGTGTTTTATCCTTGAAGCTTACTTGAGCCTGGTGTGTTGGTAAGTGCCCAGTAAATATTTGCTCAAAGAACTAATAAATGAACGTAGCAGGGGAGTGATGGATATCATAATGGCTTTCATGGTTTCTATTTTGTTTTGTTCTTCCTTGGCAACAAAAAGACTTGGACAAGCAATGTTCAAAGAAATATATCTGGAATGAGACAAGAATTGTTGACAATTAAGAAGGTGAAGCACAGTGTATGATTATTACATATATGACGTCTCCTGAAACCAGAAAGCAGTCCCGTGTTTTTAAAAATTGTGACAGTGTCACACATGAAACATGCTGAACCAATTTTCTTATACTTTCTGGAAACACATTCATCTCTTCACTGAAAGAGCATGAAAAATTCTAATTCCCAAGAGGACTTCTGAGGAAAAAAAAGGGCAATATCAGGAGCAATGAAATAGCTGTCTCCTGCCTCTCTTGCTCTCTCCATGTCATTGTAAGTTCTAGGACAAAATCCCAACCGGAGAGCAGCGCTTACCCTGGGCACCACTGCACCACCTGAAGGCGAGCCTTCCCACCCAGGCAACAAGCCCTTCCTCTCTGAGGTGCCATTTCCACACAGAAGTGTAAGAACAACATTGCATACTCGGTATTGCCTCAGCTTTATGGGTTTTGGTTTTGAGCGAGCACTACCTTTGAAATAAAAAGATTCCCTAAAATTTACATGAAAGATTGAAGAAACAGAAGGGACAGAACTTGAAGAAAGATAACCCCATCTCTCCATTAGATGCCCACATTCAAACCTGTAAGTTCTGAAAAGATGGGAGCATGACAGGTGGTGAAGAGGATCTTACTTTGGTTTGGGCTACTAGTTCTCTGAAGGTTTAGAGGATTTCCTGTTCTGACTCCCAAAATATAAGCCCCACCACCCAACAATACCTTAGTACAAAACACGGCTGGATTAACTATAAAACGACATAAAAAGACTGCCCCAAAGGTAAACTAATAAAACTAATGACAAGAGTGATGCTAATACAGCTTCTACCGAGCACAACTGCTTTTGGCCGTCATCTTCGCTCCCCAGAACACGCCTGCAAGGAGGTATTGCCGACCCCTCACATTCCTGCTGAAGCAACTGAGACCCAGAGAAAGCAGATAACCCGATGGAATTTCCAGAACTGCTGAACACAGGCTCAGAACCAAAAGTCTAGCCCAGGCTCCCCTGACCCCAAATCTCTCAAAACCATCAAATTTGTATCCCTCAGGCACTTTGTACTCACTGGGTCCTCTGGGTGGAACATTCTTCCCCCTCCATCCCCATCTCTCCATAACTCTTACTCATCCTTTGATGTCCAGCTTAAATGTCACTGCCTCAGAAAAGCCTTACTTGTCTGTTCAACTCAAAGTAAGCACCTGCTGGTGTCTTGCTTGGCATCCTGTCCTATTCCTTTAGGGCATTAACCTCGGGGTGACGTATATATTCAGTTGAAAGTTGCCACTTTCAGATCTAAACTGCAACAGACAGGCAAGGGCCATGTCTACAAATGGAATTATTAAATATTTGTTGGCTGACTGATCCATTGGCTGAAATGACCAAGTATGACAAGGATTTTCAAAAGACGGTGGTGAAGGCATTTGCACCCTGCCTGTTCTGAACACAGGAGCTTCATGTTCATTTGTTTATATCTTCAATTACCTCATAAGATATCTATACAAAGCACTGTTAAGAGAAAAAATTGGAAATGACTGTACTCTTCCATGATGCTTCCCTATCAACAGACACAGATAACCAAAGAGGCTTGAGAAAATCTGCTGAGTCCACCAAGGTTCTGGTGAAGCAGACAAGGTATCTTTTCATCTATTTTATTTATGTCATTTGTGCCATACTATATAGATACTGACTTGATAGGGATATACCATTTAAATACAAAATATAATGAAAACCTAATTGTTTTTTAATTTTTTTTAATTTTTTATAAACATATAATGTATTTTTATCCCCAGGGGTACATGTCTGTGAATCGCCACACTTCACAGCACTAACCATAGCACATACCCTTCCCAATGTCCATTACCCCACCCCCCCTTTCCCGACCCCCCTCCCCCCAGCTCCCCTCAGTTTGTTTTGTGAGATTAAGAGTCACTTATGTGAAAACCTAATTGTAACTGAAGAATGATAACCTGATCCAGTTTCTTATGGATAAAAGACACTCCAAAAGTTGTCTGTATCTTTCCATCTTTCTCACTGTCCAGAGAGAACCCAATTGTGGGGCAGAATCCAGGGACCCCAAGAGGACACACACCACTGAAATGGTTAGCTGGGATCTACCAAAGGCCAGATGTTCCAAGGATTGCTACCTTTCCCTTCATTGATGCCTCCCTCCCATGTGATCCTCTAGCTTCCAACCTAGAGTGAAGGATCACCAGCCTTTACAGTCTGGATATTTAAGGGATTCACTAAAGTGATGTCACTGATTAGAATGATTTTTTTAAAAGATCTAATTAATTATTTACTTATTTTAGAGAGAAAGAGAGAGAGTGAGTGTGTGAGAGCAGGAAGGAACAGAGAGAGAGGGAGAAAGAATATGAAGCAGACTCCACACTGAGCATAGAGCCTGATGAGGGGCTCGATCCCATAATCTGGAGAATATGTCCTGAGCCAAAACCAAGAGTTGGACACTTAACCGATCTGAGCCACCCAGGTGCCCCTAGAAGGACTTTTAAAAGCAGTAAAGTCTCAATGTGTACAAAGTAATGACACATCATATTGGCAATGATCATGTTACCAGCACCGAGAATATAAAACGATTTCCTTGTTTTACTGAAACAAGCTCTTTGACACAGAAACATGGCACCCCAATCATGTTGCTATGGTAACACAGTCCTCACCCCCCCCACTCTCCCCTTCCTTTGGAGGTGAGTCGGGCTCCAGACCCATGTCACTTGTCACAATGTCCCTTTGGATCTTCCTCTGGGCCTCAACAGGAGTGACACATCACAAAAAGTTCATAGCAATAAAATCAGTAATAAATCAGCAAATAATATCAATAAAATCAGTAATAGAAAACAATCAGCCTGAACATCAAATTACTAGGGAAAATCAGCCTGAAAATCAGCACTTAGGTATATGAAAGTCTAGATTTCCCAGAGCAATTTTTGCAACAACCTGACTTAAAACACATTTAAAGATCCAATATTATTTCACAGAGGCCTTATTTTGATGAAATAAGAAGATTCTCTAATGTGGAAGAAATTATGTCCATTGAAAATTTGTCACCTGAATTAATGCTAGAATTTTTAGATAATAAATTTTTTTAAAATTCTCCTTGTATGGAATTCTTTCTCTTTTTTTTTTTTGAAGGATGAATATTTTATTTTTATTTACTTTTTTTATTTCTTTCCAGCGTAACAGAATTCATAGTTTTTGCACCACACCCAGTGCTCCATGCAATGCGTGCCCTTCATAATACCCACCACCTGGCTTCCCCAACCTCCCACCCCCCGCCCCTTCAAAACCCTCATGTTGTTTTTCAGAGTCCATAGTCTCTCATGGTTCATCTCCCCCTCCAATTTCCCTCAACTCCCTTTTCCTCTCCATCTCCCCATGTCCTCCGTGTTATTTGTTATGCTCCACAAATAACTGAAACCATATGATAATTGACTCTCTCTGCTTGACTTATTTCACTCAGCATAATCTCTTCCAGTCCCGTCCATGTTGCTACAAAAGTCGGGTATTCATCCTTTCTGATGGAGGCATAATACTCCATAGTGTATATGGACCACAACTTCCTTACCCATTCATCCGTTGAAGGGCATCTTGGTTCTTTCCACAGTTTGGCAACCATGGCCATTGCTGATATAAACATTGGGGTACAGATGGCCCTCTTTTCACCACATCTGTATCTTTGGGGTAAATACCCAGTAGCGCAATTGCAGGGTCATAGGGAAGCTCTATTTTTAACTTCTTGAGGAATCTACACACTGTTCTCCAGAGTGGCTGCACCAACTTGCATTCCCACAAACAGTGTAAGAGGGTTCCCCTTTCTCCACATCCTCTCCAACACACGTTGTTTCCTGTCTTGCTAATTTTGGCCATTCTAACTGGTGTGAGGTGGTATCTCAATGTGGTTTTAATTTGAATCTCCCTGATGGCTAGTGATGATGAACATTTTTTCATGTGTCTGATAGCCATATCCAAATTGGCAATGAAGAAGTCAAACTCTCTCTCTTCGCAGATGACATGATACTTTATATGGAAGACCCAAAAGACTCCACCCCCAAACTACTAGAACTCATACAGCAATTCAGTAACATGGCAGGATACAAAATCAATGTATAGAAATCAGTGGCTTTCTTATACACTAACAATGAAAATACAGAAAGGGAAATTAGAGAATCTATTCCATTTACTATAGCACTAAGAACCATAAGATACCTGGGAATAAACCTACCAAAAAGGTAAAGGATCTGTACTCGAGGAACTACAGAACACTCATGAAAGAAATTGAAGAAGACGTAAAAAGATGGAAGACCATTCCATGTTCTTGGATCAGAAGAATAAACATTGTTAAAATGTCTATACTACCTAGAGCAATCTATACTTTTAATGCCATTCCCATCAAAATTCCACCGGTATTTTTCAAAGAGCTGGAGCAAATA
>PISX010033115.1:0-15449 GCA_004024625.1 Mellivora capensis | reverse complement strand
CCAACCTCCCACCCCCCGCCCCTTCAAAACCCTCAGGTTGTTTTTCAGAGTCCATAGTCTCTCATGGTTCATCTCCCCCCCAATTTCCCTCAACTCCCTTCTCCTCTCCATCTCCCCATGTCCCAGTTTTTGGCGCTCAGATCTGTACCAGTCAGTGTCTTCCAGAGAAACAGAACCTTTAAGATAGATGATAGATAGATAGATAGACAGACAGACAGACAGATGAGAGATAGATTGGTAGATGATAGATAGATAGATATTTGGATTGGGATATGGATACAGATATATGTAAAGAAATTTATTTTAAGGAATTGACTCACAAAGTTGTGGGGACCACCAAGTCTGAAATCTATTGGAGAGACCAATAGCTTGGAAACTCAGGCAGGAATTAATGATACAGTCTTGAGACAGAATATCTTCCATTCTGGGAAACCACACTTCTTGTTCTTAAGGACTTCAACTGATTTGAGGAAATCTACCCACATTATGGAGGGTGACCACTCTTTTTTTTTTTTAAGTTTTTTTTTTATTTCATTTCTTTTCAGCGTAACAGAATTCATAGTTTTACATCACACCCAGTGCTCCATGCTATGCATGCCACCACTCTTAATTAAATCAAGGAATCGTAGACTCTAACAATATGTTTTGGGAAAAATGCAGTCTTCCTCCTGTGTTTCTCCTTTATTCTTACACTACTGCCACACTCATAACACTTTTGATACCAGATGTATGTGGGCTTTCCTTAGCCAAGCAATTCTCTGTAACATTAGCTGGGTGTCCTACAAACTTAACAGTCTCTACCTACCAATTGTGACAGTCTCTACCTGGTGATAGTGTCAGATCCCACAAATTAAGATATTAGACCCACAAGGCTGCGCCCACCCCATTTTAGATGTCAGTCTAAAGTCCAATTCATCCTTTGTGCTTCTGACCAGCTGGCTATATATCTGAAGTTCTCCTGAGCCACCCCTCAGTTTTAAGTAATTTACTAGAGCAGCTCACAGAATTTGGGGATACACTTATATTTACCAGTTTATTAAAGCATATGATAAAGCATACAGATGAACAACTGCATGAAGCAATACATAAGGCAATGTTTAGGATGGTTCCAAGCTCAGGAGCTTCTGTCCCTGTGGAATTGTGATATATCACCCTTCTGGTATATGGATGTGCTACCAACCTGGAAAACACTTTTTGGATTTTTATGGAGGCTTTATCATGTCAGCCTAATTGATCATTACCTTCATTTCTAGCCCTTCTCCCTTCTCAACACAATAGGGGTGAGGCTAAAAATTCCAAGCTTCTAATCATGGCTCAGTCTTTCCAGGGACCAGCCCTCATTCAGGAGCTATCCTGGAGCCCAACTATAGTGCCTCATTAGAACAAAGGCACTCCTATCATCTAGGGAATGACAAGGATTTTAGGAAGCCTAGGTCAAAACAGGGTCAAAGACCAAATATTAGAATAAAAGATATTCCTAATTCTTTTATCACTCAGGAAATTATAAGAAGTTCAAATGCCCTGTGCCAGGAACTGGAGGGCAGAGAACAATATATATTTCCTGTTATCTCACACCACATCTACAAAAAACCCTTCATCTAGATTAGTAGTTGATTAAATAAATGACTGAGCACCACAGTCTAGCCAGGTTGACACATAAAATTAGCCATTACATGTTACATGCAACTTTTGTTGTTTTTCAATGTACACATTAAAGCTTTATTGTAAAATGATTTCATGTTCAAATAAGTTTTTGAGAAAAAAAACACATTTTTGTATGCCATTCTTACTGAGACAAATTTTTTTAAATGTTACAAAATTAAAGCTAATGACATAGAATATATTCACTATTGTGTCTAAAATTAAAGTTATTTATAACACCACATTCTTTTGTCACCTACTCTACAACTTTGCATTACATTTTAAACTTAATTTATTTTAAACTTAAACTAAATTAAGCGTAAGAATCTTATAAAAATGCATTTTGTCCTTAACTGTTATGTTGTTAATAGTCTCAATTTCTGTTTTGCTAAAATAATCTTTCCTTTGTTTTAGGATTCTAACTAGCCCTAAGGTATTTCAATTATTCTGTTTACAAAATAGACTCATGAGGGGCTTACAATGACAAAAACTGGAAGACTGATGAGTGGTTCTATAATTACTTACTCTACAAACATATTCTAACTATCCTCTCTATATGTCTTGTGTGTAGAATAGCATAATATTTTCTGGATCTATAAAATTATGGAAGTTTTAATTTAAAATTGAGCTAGTCAACTAGGAAAACATTTGGTAATAGGAAGTTATTCTCTTACTGTAGTCTCTTATTTTGTAGATTTAAAGACGCTCATTATTTTATGTTCTTATGCTCTTTATTACATGTTCTTTTGCAAATATAACTTACAAAATAAGCAATTTGGAATGACTGAGTTTATGTATGCATTCCAAAGGGTATATATTGTTTGAATCATTTTACGAAGTGTGAATAAGTAACAATAAATGGATTTCCTTTTGACCTTGTTACTTTTCTAATTACTGTACCTGAATTGGTCATCCAGGAAGTAAATGATAATCATTTTGCAGGCCAGGTGCCTCCATGCATTACATGAACTGCTTACTGCTTGGCAAATAAAAGAGATGGTATGTGCAGGGAGAGTTTCTAGCAGCATGGTTGGACAGGGACATTACAGCAGCACTGTTGTTGCATTTTAAATCATATAATGAGAAAATAAACATAATCATAATAAATAAACATAAGGAATCACTAGACCTCTGGATAAATACTCAAGAAGTCTTATTATTATTTTGTTCCTTGTGAGTGACTCTGATGATATTATAATGCTTATATCAATATTTTCCTGTTAATAACTTCCATATATTTGTGTGGTCTCCTAATCAGAGGAACTAAAACATTCATAAACAGCAAACATTTATTAAATCCTTTCTAATGTCCTCAAGATGGTGTTAACTCTTATTACAGATATGGAAACAAGGCTTTTGAGTTAAGTGAGGGGAAAATTCATCCTAGTAGTTGCCTAAGTAATGTCTATGGGAAAAACAAAACAAAACAAAATGTCTAAGTCTCCTGGGAAGTCCACTTGACTTAGAATCTTTTTCATTTGGGACAAGTTAACTCACTTCTCTACCTGTTTCTATACTATAATATGGGAATAATAACAATATTCTTAAGAAGTAATAATGAAATAATTAAGATATACATGAAACGCTCATAGTATTGTCTGGCATGACATACTTAATAGCTACTAGCTTCTAAATTTCAACATTCAGAAAAGTTATATATATACATATATATTTTGTTATTTTTGTTTGTTTTTTTTGTTGTTGTTGTTAAAGATCTATCCCATCATCCTCAAAATTTTATTCAAATATCCTCTCATTGTCTTCCTCCTTGTAATGAAGGATAGTTGGAAGAAAAGCAGGTTGGGAAAAGGGGTTCTCATCCTAAGAAGAAACCACTCTTAAAAGGATTTTATACTACCTTGGAAGGAGCCCTCCATCCTTTCCCACCTGATAGGTAGATGACCACGTGATTGGGTGACAGGTTCATGGAGCGTTAATCAGATTAAAACATCCCTCCAACTAGCCCATAAAAGTCCCTAGACTTAGAAACTCTGGCAACAACCCCTTCCGGTCCCCTCCCTCTTCAGGAGCTTTTTACTATTCCTTAAAAAACTTTGCTTCATTGCCCATCACTCTTTGGTCTACTTCTTCATTCTCTGAAGTGGTGTGACCAAGAGCCATGGGCACCAAAGAAAAGAATTCCTGTAACACTTGCCAATAGTGTGCACAATATAAATATATGAATGATTTTAAAATAAATTTGCAAACAGTTTCAACCAATCTGTAATATTAACTGATAAATATTAACAAATGCCATTTCCACTCATGGAGGTATTATGAGCTTCATATTTTTGCCAGGAATATTTCTAAAATTAATTAAAAAATGGGCATAAGGGTAGAGTGGTGTAGAGAGAAGCAAAAGGAATGCACATACCTTTGAACTAGCATGAAATTCATGTTAACCTCATAGAAGTTGCATGCTCAGATCCACCTTGCAGGATGTACAGTAAGAGAACACAAGGTTCACCCACAAGGTCTGAAATTGATAACCAAATAAGCAACATAACTCAGGCAATATGCAAAAGGATTCCTGATTAAAACTCACTTTAAAGATTCAGAATGATTACAAATAGTACTCCATTGAAGGGAAAAACAAAAACAAAACAAAAACACTTAATTTTCCTAACTAGATTTTCAAGATAATTTCATAATTATGCATTTACTTACTGTACTAATGGAGGCACATGTCATAGATACAACATTTAAATATTTATAAATTACCTAACAAATACAAAATGGTAAAAAGTAAAATCAAACTAAACAGATTTTTTTTTAAAAGTCTAGAGAGAGATTTTACATATTGACCTTTAGGCAGCTCTGGATTTCTAGATGTTTACCAAATGTTTTGACTCCTAGCCTTAAAAATAATTCAAATTTCTGTATTTATTATTCAGTAATTAACTAGCTGCCTCTTTTTATTAGTCAAACTGTCTGGGTGAACCATATGATAAAACACCTTGTTGACTAGCTTTTTTTTTTTCCTTTTCAATTGATTGTGTTGGTGCTGTCAAGTCTTCATTTGGCAAAATGCCTGGAGAAGCAGAAGGACCTCTTTGTAAAACTCTGATTCCTAACCAGGGACCTTGTATAAAAAAAAAAAAAATCTCAATACCCTTTTTTTATTGATAATGTGGTTAGTTAAAACTGCATTTCCAAGATGTCAATTCAGCTCTATGTAAAGTAAAATATTTAATTAATTACATATAAAAGTTTCTTTTTTCATATGAATTTCCTTCATCTAAGGACTGAATATGTATGGTCAAACTTCACTTTGTATTTTGTAATCACCAGAAAGTTTCACGTACCTGATCTACATCCATGGAAAGAGCGACCTGCGTCCCTGCCTCCTGAAAGAGATGCGGGAAATACTTCCTAGCCTTCTCCTGTTGCTAGAACGTTAAGCAGTGGGCCTGGCTCCTTTTATCAGGCTGGTGGGTGGAGTTCTGAATCAGGAGTAAGACGGAGTTCATTCCAACAAGGGTGGGGTCAAAGACTTACAGGTCTTTCAAGTTAGCAGAGGCAGAGGCAGAGCTGGGACCATTTGATCCCAGTCCTGAGTGCTGCTCTCAGCAGCTGCAGCAAAAATGTTTTTGGGGTTGCAACAGAGTATTCCTCAATGGGCAGGGTTAAGGCCTAATCACATGCCTTCCTGGAGATAAGGAATTCTACATAATGTCTTTCCATATTTCTAGTTTGTGTTAAAATAAAATAGATCTGGTTTCTTGTAACTAAATACTGGAAAGAATAAACAGACTTGGAGTCATCAAATAAACCATTCTCATTGCACCTTGCAAAATGTAATTTTCAGAGACTAATTTTATTTTTCCAAGTTTCACAGCCAAGTAGGAATAAAATCAGGATTAGACCCCATGTTTTTCAAATGTAAACATTATGCACACGTTTTTGTTTTTTAATCTGGACTCTTTTAAATATCTGAATATCTGGGTATTTTAGTTAATACTCCAAAGAAAAGCAACTATGTGCTTCTGCTTATTTTGTCTTATCAACATGGTTAAAATTGATCAAGAAATACATTCTTTTCTGGGGTTGGAGTGACAGAGAAAGAAACTCACCACATCTTATGCCAATGAAAGCTCCTCATATTTCTAATAATTTGTTACAAAAAGAACTGGCTAGGTTTGCTTAACTATCAATTCAGTAGACAGATAAGGGCCAAAGCAAGAGGGGGAGTGCTATCTACCTTCCATTACTCTCTGGGCCTTTTAAAAACTATTATAGTAAAACGATCCAAAAAAATGTTTCCTTTGGGTCCACAGTTACTACACTTTAAAGCTATTATTTCTTTAAAGAGAAATGATAAACTGCAGGAAATTATTTATAGGTTCAGATCGTCCTTCTCTATAATATGTGACTTGCTCCCCTGACCTGAAGGTCGCTTGTCTTGGGTCTTTTTAAAGCTATGGATGAATGAATTTTTGAGGTAAGAATCATATTATGGTAAGCATCTTTCTCCTTGAATACTTTTCATTCAGCTCTCAGCTCTTTAAATCAGGATATATTAGATTAGAAACGCTTTAGAAATTCTCAAAGGTTATAACTGCATATGTGAAGAAAAATGATCTTAAAGATAGCTAAGGACTAAACCACATATCAAAACTAACACTTGCACTGCTCTGAGAAGCAAAATGGCTGCCCCCACAGTCTACAGAGCAAGTAATATAACTCACAGGGGAGACACGATTAAAGAAATCACATATATCATGAGCAGAGAAGTCCAAAATGTCCTTTTAAGGTTGCCCAGAAGTATATATTGTAGGAATTTATTCTTGAGATTTAAGTCCCATAAAATGCAGATTTGGCCTCTTAAATTTAAAAAGCATAGTACATAGTATTTACACATTTATAATATACATGTTTGTTCATTTCTTTTTTTTTTTAAGATTTTATTTATTTATTTGACAGATCACAAGTAGGCAGAGAGGCAGACAGAGAGTGAGAGAGGAGGAAGCAGGCTCCCTGCTGAACAGAGAGCCCCATGCGGGGCTTGATCCCAGGACCCTGGGATCATGACCCAAGCCGAAGGCAGAGGCTTTAACCCACTGAGCCACCCAGGCGCCCCTGTTCATTTCTTTTTTAAAAAACCTATTTCTTTTACAAATATTTATCACAGCCTTAATGCTCAAATTGTTATGTTAACAGCAAGGGCATCTAGATGAAATGATATAGACAAAGATCAATCACTTATGGGTCTTATATTCCAATGAGGAAGAGAAAAAAATTGGAAAGGAATAATTATTATGTTAAATTTTCAGAAAAAATAACAGAGCCATGCATACAAGGACACCTAATGTAGGCTACTGTATTCAATAAAAGCTTCAAATTGGATATAATATTTGAACTAAGACCTATGTCATTGTCAGATTTTGCTAGATGAAGAAATGAGAAAAATATTTCAGGAAAAAAAATAGACTCAAATTGGACCCTATCTTAGGCAAACCTTGAAATTTGGTAATTGATTTTATAACATGCCCAATCACATGGCTTTTGTCTTCCCTGGTTCATTTCTTATCATTTATTGTATTGTAGCAACCAAGTGTGCATTTTACCTTTCAATATTTCTGAAATCCTTCCACTTTTCCCTTCCCAATGCCATTGCTTTAAGACTTTATGATTTCCTACATCGGTCATCTTTCTAATTGTTCTCCCTAGCCTGGGCTATCAGTTCCCAGTTCCCCAGTCTCTTCATCTTAGACTTAGTTCTCACACTGGAGCTCGTGGCAATATTTTAAAAATTTATATAATCAATATCTCCATTACTTAAGATCTTTTATTGTAACTCCATTAAAAGTATTTGGTTAGAATTTGAAGACCTTAGTACAAAGCTCTTGGCCATGTTTTTTGACCATCTAAAAGCTCTGAATACCTTTTCTACATTTGAGAAATTAGCAAGACTTTTTATGCTGTGGTCTTTCCTGCCTTCTTATCTAGTACTATCTTATAAACTCCCTCTTTGTACCAACCATAAAGAACCAATTTTAGAAACCCCTTGATGTGCTATGCTTTGCTTGGAGGGTTTCCTATGGACTACATTTCTTTGTTTCCAACCTCCTCCCATCTCTTTCTGAAAAAATATTATGTGCCTGTTTATATTGATATTTACTCTACTAACTATAAATATATTTATTTGCCCTATCTATGTACTATACCCTTAGCCTGCTCATTTTATTCTTTTTCACCTAATTCATATATGTCTCTCCCAGTTTAAACTGTCTTCATTGAGCAAAGAACTGTTCTCTTCTTCATATTTTTATCATGGCATGGAGAAGTCTATAGAAGTACAGGCTCCCAATAAATAATGATAAATGAATGCCTTAATATTTTCACATTGTCTCAAGTATTTTTTAAATAAAGAATATGAATTCTAAAGAAAATATTTTAAATTTTCAAGGGTTTTTTTGTTTTCATTACCATAGTTATTTATAATTAAAATGATATATATTATATAATACATATTTATTCTTACTGTGATTTTTTAATGATTTCATCAAATATACACACACTTTCCCAATGAGTATCAGGTTATTTTTAATGTGTGTATTAGACTTTTGAAATATCATTTGAAATAAACCAAAATGCATGGAATACTGTTCACAAATATAATTCAAGCATATCAGCTTATAGGCCATGCTCAGCATGTACACAACTAAATTGTTAAATCATTTATACCAGCAGCTAGGTGGTGAAAATAACTGGGAAATGAAAACTGTTTTCCCATTCAGATTGCATCTACTGAGACAGAGAAAAGAACTGTTGATTCAAGGATCTGGTAATATATCCTTTTCTACTTACTATTCCTTCCCTACACCCCCACATTTTTCTATTCCTTTCTTAGTTCTTGCTTCTAAATACAAGACAATTTCATCTTCAAAATAGTGGCTGAAACTTTTACAATCTTAGAAATATTTTGTAATATATAAAACAAATTCCTATACATGTATCTATAAATCTATATTATATCAGTATATACACGTACACATGACTACATAATCAGTATTTGTTGATTGAATTTGTTAGGCTTGTAGACATTCTTCAAACTGAATTAGAACTATCTATTTCTAATTTCTGTTTGGAGGACTCTGATCCTACTTAGACCTTTCCCAAACTCTGTTCAGGAAGTACTTATTCACTTGATATTTAGAAAATCTTCTTTGGGGATGTTTGTCTGTCTTCAGCTAGTACATCAGTGTAAAGGACACTAAAGAAAGTACTCTGGGAAAAATTCAAAATAAGTGGTAAATTTCTGCTTTAAGTACAATGAAGTAATAGGGTCTAAACTTAAACTCAATCTACTGAAAAACAAACAAACAAAAGCACCAGGAAAAATATATATAAAACGATCGTTTTTAAATTTTCAGATATAGGATAGCAAGTAGTATAGGTCTGTGATCACCAAGAGAAGGACAATGAGTTAGAAAGTTTCTACAACCTCATCAGATGCCTGCCTGCATATACATTTTGGATCCCAGGCCATGGAAGGTGACCCTAAACAGTCTTCTTAGTTGAAATGTTAGAGATGAAATTTCAGCAAGGCTGTAGTATCTGAATGTTAAAAGAGAAGTCTGGAAAGGAGGGAACCACACAGAGAATGAGCTTCAGATATCTGCATATAGCTCCCTAGTGTCTTTTTGTTGAGCATTAAGCTCTGTGTCTGTAAGATAGGACTTCATGAGGCCCAGGCCAAAATGACAGAGAACTCTAAGATGAACAATTTTCCAGGTGTTGCAGAAAGTATTAGAGACATCCAAGATGATCATCCAAGATCCAATATCCAAAACCAACTCAATTTCTGACTTATATCCCTGTTTCTCTCATGGCCTGTTAAAACACTGCAAAATGGTTATTTGATATTTCCACTTAAATGCATAAGAAACTCAAACTTAGGAATAACAACATACAAAGTCACGATCTTTACTTTGGCTCTCTAACTTTTCCTTCTCTTTTTAGTGAATGGAAACTTTATCTTCCATTTTTTCAGACCCAGAGGCATGACCCATTCTTATCTCTTTCTTTTCCTTTTTCTTCCATAGCTCACATGCTCTCTATTAGCCAATCCTCTAGGTTGTAGTTTTAAGATATGTACAAAGTCCAGTTCATTTCTATCATCTCATTCTTGCTACCCTGGCCCAAGCACAATAACCCCTTCACTGGTTTACTGCCATAGCCTCCTGGATGGTCTTCCTTCTTCCACCTTTGATCTCATAAACCCTACTCTCCAGGGAGCAGGCAGTAAGATCCTATTAAATTGTCAGTCAGAACACATCACTCTTATAATATATATTAATATATATAAATAATATATATATATTAGACTATATATATATATATATAGAGAGAGAGAGAGAGTCTGTACTTGTACTAGAATGGAATCTTGAGAATAAAGAATTTGTTTTCTGCTAAAAACAGAGTAACTAGGAAAATGCAAGTCACACTTTTGGTGTTTTATAATGAATGCATAAAGTCTCCACATACCAGGTAAACCATATGTCTACATCTATTTATCTAATTCCTTGACTCCAAACTTCATTATTAAATCTATTTAAAATTCCTAGTTTTCATGGGAAGAAATAGGAAGAAAAGATATTGGATACTTTTGATCTCTATTCCTCTCCTACTTTAATTTCTTCTATTTCTCCTTTCCTGAAAATGTTGTCAATTCCAGGATGTTTATTCTTTTATCTTCCAATCAGCAAACTCTGTGGTACTTTCCATATTATATTGTATCTTTAAACAATAACAAGCCATGAAATTAATAGAAATATCTTTTAGCTGTGTATAAACATTTCCTCATGCATTTATATAAATTGCAATGCTTATATAGTCTGAATACAAAGATAATAATATCAATATAATCAGTGGAATTTGGTTAAAAAAGGGACAATAATAAAAAGTAAAATTCCATTGGATTGTTTTTCATTTCTCCACTCATTAAATATTGACTGAGCCCTCCTATGTGTTAGATCCTATGTGGGATACTGGGATACAGCATAAAATGAAAGAGATGTATGCCCTGCATGAAACCTAGAGTCTTCTGAGGATGAAAAACATAGATCAATAAATACAGAAAAAGAATTTGTTAAGTGATTATGCAGAAAAATGCAAATGGTTCTATGAAAATATAGAGGATCCATAGGAATAAATGCAGAATATGAGACACACTCTCACACGTGTGACTAAGGCACAAATAAGTGTGTCGAGATGACACACTTGAACTATATGATCGGTACATGACAAAGCTGAGAAAGTTAAAACTATAATTTCAAACTAAAATAACTTATTCACAACCTGTGATCAAGAAATCTATCAATGGAGCAACCAAAATGGCAGTGTTGTCAAGTTATATAAAAGAGCTGTAACTGAAATTTATATTTTTGTAAGTAATCACAGGAAACACAACTTATAGTCAATTATGTTAACACATTTCTCCCACTAGAAAATATACTATGAAAGTATTTTGAAGGTTCAGTATCAAGTAGATCGTTTGTCAGTGTTTTTACACCACACAGAATAAATCTTTGCCAGACAAGAATAAATGCACTAGTTCTTTTGTATTTTGACTTTTAAGTTTGTGCCAAAAGTGCCACTGAAATCAACTTCTGACTAGAGGAGATAAAATAAACTCTCCAAAGAGCTGAGCCTGTCGAAGTAGATGAAAAAAACATCTCTCTCGGATGCTCAAATAATAGATGCTGCATACATAAGTAAAATTCAAGAGAAACTTCAGTTCTTCTCACATTTAAATTAAGTTTTCTTGTTCAAGCCTATGCTGGATTTCAGCATCTTTACTTAGTCACCCTAGACAGAAAAATGTATTTGGATCTATAAATATTAGAGTTTTCATTGATGTGACACTGAATTTCTTTTCACCATAATGAGGCAGATTCTGGTAGAAAAGGAATGAATGAAGAATACTCAGGACATGGTTGCTAAGGAAACTAGCAATATCTTTTCCTCATGATTAGACATTGAAGTAACTGATACTCATTTTCTTTTTTCTTTTCTTTTTTTTTTTTTTTTAGTGCAGAGGAAATGTATCCTGATTTTTTTTAAAATTTCTAAACTAATAATCTACATTCTTTTCCTTTTGCACTCAATTCTGTTTGTTTTATCCCAGGAGTTTCTGAATTATTACCAGTTACAGATTCAGTCAACTTGAAGCTCTTTTGTTTAGTCTGTTGTATGAAAAATAAAAACTCTGGATTGTCATCTCACCCCAAACTTGATCTGAAAACTGCTGTTTTAAGAGATGACATGAAAATCTTTGCCTTCAAGGGAGTGGTTTCTGCTTGTTGTAACTAATCAATGTGTGTTTATGTGTAGGCTTGTACTTGGGTGTATACAGTATCTGTAACAAGGTACATTTCTGGAAATATACAGTTTAACAAATAATTAAACTGACGTGTCAGTAATTTCCAGATCTCTGAAAACCAATACAAAACAATCCCCAAAAGTCTGTTATTAAAACATCATTACCAGAAACAAACAGAAGGGACCTCCCTACACCTAGGATAATCTAGTACAGCCTTTTTGAATAGATGTTAACGTAAAATAAGTTATATCTGTTGAATTTTTCACACATTAAACATTTGGTATTTAATCTTTGAAATGTGGAACATCAGTGGCACAGACTCTTGGAAGCTGAAAAATTCGTCAACAAATTTGAAAGTTTTTTCCCCCCCATAAATATTTCTCTGTGGATTGAACATATCATCCCGCACAAAAAAATAGCAAGTGCACTTGTTCTCATGCAGCATTTTTTCCCCTGTGTGGTCACACATCTTCAAACCTATTCTAGGGTATGTACTACAAAATTTATTTGGCTATAGTTTTTTATGTGAATCTGGACATGTTTAGAATAATTTCCAAGCATAAATAAACTTCTAGTTAATGCATTCTTTATTTATTGCCCATAAATGTAACATGCGTTTTGGTTAGAATAATGGTAAACAAATTAAAAGTGGAATAAAATAGAAAGTCGTATCCTCATTTTATTCTTTCATTTTATTTTATATTAAATTTTTCATAGTAATACTTGCATATGAAAGAGACGAAATAATATGACTTTAAAAATTTCTCTTTCTCATTCCGTCTGTTCCATCCTTAACCCTACTCCCAAGGAAAAAAACTAGTATTAGTTTCTTCTTTTAGTTGGAATGCCACCAGTTCTGGCTGGACTAAATCTACAACTCATTTCAAATTTTATTTAATTCTGGAAGTTGATACAAACAGTTGTGTAGTGGGCAAAAGAGAATCAAGAGTCCTCCTGTTCCTTATCTTTGTGGCAAGAATAATCAGCCAGTCTAGAAACTTGAGATCTATTCAAAATACTACTCTTCCTCACACCTCATGTCCTGTGCACCACTGAATTACACCTAACTCAAACCCATTCTTCCTTTTCCCATTCCTATGACCAATGCCAGAGATTGAAAACTCATTCTCTCTGCCCTAGATTATTTCAATAGTCACCTATTATCCATCATGCTGGTATCTTATCTAGACTACCTCCAGGGTAATCTATCTACAGCAAAAATCCATGTAAGAAACAATTTATTGTACTTGTCCTTCTTACTTATATAATATTTCTAAGACTGTTATTCAATCTTTGGTAAAAAAGGAGAAATATTATTTGTTCAAATAAGCATAAATATATTAAGATAAATACTGTTAAACATTTTTTCTTTATCATAGCAAGCTTTCTTGGCGTCTTTAATACCTTGAAATACCTGGGAAATCTCCCAGAAACTATGCAGTGTTTCCCCTTCACCTTTGAGTCATAATACTTTTCCATCTTATATATGTATGTATATATAAATTTCATTCAATAGGAGATTTTTGGGTCTTAGAGTTGGCGAGGGGTGGAATCTAATCTGCTAAAAAATGTCCTATCCCTAGCTGACCCATCTGTACCCAAATTGTTATGTACCTCTCCAGCTTCATCTTTTCCAATTTCCTACACTAAGTTCTCACCACTTAGCTTTAGTTTTTTTTAAATAAAAGCTTAGTTTTATTAATAAAGTTAATTAGTTTTACAAAGTTATCTCATGACTAGAAGACTTTATTTATTGTTACAAAATGTAATGAAGATGGAAATGGATGAAAAGAGAGAGAACGGGAGGGAAGGAAAGAAAGATTGTTATGGTTATGTTAAATTTACAACAACATAAATCTTTTTTTTTTTTGCAACATAAATCTTAGCACATTTTCTAGCTATATCGTCTTGAACTAAGCTTGTGATTGTGGCATTCCTAAAGTGCAATCCATCAATGCTGAGCCACCTCTGGAAAGGAAAAACAAAGGGCCCATCGACAGATCCAGTAAAGCAGTCTCATTTTCACAATAACTGTCCATTGATTGCTTAGCATGGCTTAATAATTACCCAATTGATCATGTTGTCACCACACTACTGCATGGACAGAAGGAGAGGACATCAACTCTTGTTGAGTGTGATGGGGTCTCAAAAACTTCAGAATAGATAAAGTCAGCCATCACTGGAGGGAAGTCTAATACTGTTGAGACACCTGCAGCTGGGGTTGGGGTGACTTCCCAGGGTTCCAATGGCAGGTTAGGGAAGGCACAGGGTAAAAGATGCCTGAAGCTGTCCTTGCAACCTTCTGGTACGATAGGCCAGAGGCAGTAATGTGGCTCGAATACAGATGGAACAGAGCTGAATAACAGCTCACACATGTGGCTCAACTCTAAGAGTCAAGAGTGGACCACCAGTAGTCCAGAATCCTGAACATCCTTTTGTTTCTGACTTGTGTGAGTCACTCCAAATCACCAGGACAGTGCCATCCCAGTTATCCAAAGTCATGAGAGCCCACAGAAGTACATTATTGGCCACACTAGTCACACAGACATAAGTTTCAGAGCGGCTTGAGTCAATCATATATATGAAATAGTGGGCTGGGTCTTAGGAAAGGGGTCAGAGAATATCCTCCTTGGGGCCCAAGGCAAATGGCTCTGGGTTCTAGTCCTGCTTGAATCATCCTGCCCAGGGCCCAGCAGTTCCCAGGCACTAGAAGTAGACTGAAATTTTAAGACAGTCATCAAAAATGGCTAATGTTCTGAGCAGAAAACCCAGGTACTGTTTGGGAATCATTGGGGCATTGTGGTTTGAAAACTAATGACTTATTTTTGTTCTCAAATTAAAAAAATATATATGTAATTGTTTATTTTCCTCCTTTTTTGTTTGTTCTTTCTGGAAGTCTTATTTGTTTGATTTGGAGAGCTAGAATAATTCTCTTTTCTTCCCTTCCCGTCTATTAGGAATGTCTCAACATTTTGCAATTTTTCTGGAAAATTTCAAGGAATCATTAAAAAACTTTTGTTAGAATATATTAGTATTTAGTCAACATTTTTTTCACCTTTATTGTTCTGCTTGTTAAATCAAAAATTCCATGATGTCTATTCCCTTTCCCTATGGTTTATTTGGGCTTTAGTACTGTCTTCCATTTCCTTTATCTACATTCTATCTCTAATTGCTATCTAAAATGATTTTTCTCAGATGTTAATTTTCATACATACTTAACAAATATTTAACTACTCTGAATAGTTTCAGATGCCTTATGTTCTCTTTATAGTTATTAGTTTTGATTAACTGTTTCTTTAATTGTAATACATTTTTTTTAATTTTCCCTGTGCATTTTATTTTTTTTAATTCTTTTTTTTTTTTAATTTCTTTTCAGCGTAACAGAGTTCATAGTTTTACACCACACCCAGTGCTCCATGCAATGCGTGCCCTCCACAATACCCACCACCTGGCTCCCCCAACCTCCCACCCCCCGCCCCTT
>PISX010033114.1:0-15474 GCA_004024625.1 Mellivora capensis | reverse complement strand
GGCATGCTGAATGCTGGGTCTGACCTTGGCCCCTCTCTGCCCTAGGCAACCCTAACTACTTCTCAGACTTACCTCCCCAGTGAGAGACTGGAACATTACTCTCTGAAGAAACTGACCAATTCCAAAGGAAAAAACCTACTGACAGTTTCCCCATTAAAATCGTCCAGTCAGATCATTCTAGGTGAAAGCCCACCAGCCAACAAGACCCACTCAGCCCATTGCTCTTCAGATGAACTAACAGTCCTGGGTCATCGACTGCTTGAGCAGAGTGTCTATCATCAAAGACAGATGCCAAAAACAAACAGAATAAAGAAACTCAAAAGAGAAAAAAACTTCAAAACATATTAATAATGGAATATATTGCAGCTATGAAAGAGCTGCAACATATTCCAAAAGGAACAGAGAAACAAAAATAACAGAAGTTAAAAAAATTATTTGGGAAATTTTAAACTTAGTAGATAGGATGCAAGATAAAAGTTGAGGATACCTTCCAAAAAATAGAACAAAAGGACAGACAGAATTCAGGAGAAAAAGAAAACTAGAAAATTAATGTGTCAGGTCCCATATCCATGCTCCAGAAGGTACAAAGAACATGTAAGAACAAAAATAACCAAAGAAATCATTCAAGAAAATTTCCAGAGTTTGAAAGAGCCATGTTTCCAGAGTGAAGTGGTTCTCTAGGAGCTCATTACAATGGAAGGAAAAAGATGCAAATGAAAGCACATCACGGTGAAATTTTATCCCACTGAGACCAGAGAAGATCCTGTCAACTTTTGAAGCCACATACAAAGGATCAAACATCAGCATGGCTTTGGACCACTCAGTACCAACACCACAAAGCTGTTTTTTATAGCTTTTTAAAATTTTTTATTTTTTAGTTTTTTATAGTCACAACAGTAAAACATCAAAAACTGATCTAGCAAAGGCTATGTTATAAATAACTGGAAGAATAGAGGGAAGGAACATGTGTGTGTTGGGAACTCGGAGCTATAAGACAATAAAACCTTCTGCAGTATAGAAAGTGAAGAGATAAAATCTAAAAAAAAGAAAAAGAAAAAGAAAAAAAAAGCAATGAAAGCAAGAAACAAGCTATTTAGAAATTGGGAGATAAATACCAAAAGAAAGCTAAAAGTTGCAAATGGTTATATTTAGGAAGTAGGAGTGGAGTGGGTTTTTTTTTTTTTTTTGCTATAAATCAAGAGAATTAATTGACATTTTGAAGTATGTACATTTATGCCTTAGATTACAAGACCATTAAATAAATAAAATACCTAAGGATTTAGTTCTTAACTTTAGCATCCTAAGAAATCAAATGTTCCTTCTGGGTGATGGACAGTTACCATATTGTGGCTGTTTTGTGAAAAATTCATGCTTCACCAGTGAAATCCCCGAGAATGTCCATGACTCATCAGTTGCTATCCAAAAACCCTGTACATAGAGTAGCTTGGAGTAAGTCAATGTCTTTACATTCAGCTGTGACTTTCCCACTCCCTGCAGGAATAAATTTAGGAGTCCAGCCACAGACTCAGAGAGGTGGAATGTCTCTTAGGAAGGCAGCCACTACCAGCACACTCTCACCACATCAGGTTTCTGTTTTCTCAACAGAAGAATGAAATTCCAACTGTTTCTGCAAAGCAGTTGATAAAGAGAGAAGAAATATTCCCCCCCCCCCATATTTTTGAAATAGAACCAATATGTCCTTTAAAATTCAGCTCTTAACATTCGCACAAACATTCATATGCAGAATGCTGAAAACTTATGCACTGCATGGGACAAAAATGACCCAGTTCTGTTGGAAAACATCAGTCACAACAACCAGGCAGCCTATAAATAAAGGATTATAGTAAATAATCAGTAACAGTAAGTGTAAAGTAAAACACAAGTCCATTGCTTAATGATAGAAAGTGCCAGAAACTGTGGTGTTTTTTCTGCCAAGTTCTTCTACCCAGACCTAGTTCAAGTATCCTGAGACAGAATTAAATGCCAGGACACAGGGACTGGAGTCCTCAAATTTGTACTCTGTGTCCTCATGGCTGGAGAAGCCCAGAGCCAGAGCATGGGTCAGGAATCCTTCTTAGGAAGACACAAGGCTCCAGGCAGAGAGCAACCCCAAAGTGAAGGCGTAGTACAGTGACACCGCCTGTTTCTATTATCAGCTCTAGAAGGGAGGTGACCAATGGCTGTGAAACTTCACATAACCAGATTGAGAAGTACCCATCCATGCATGTGGGACAGGGAGGGAGAGGGGCTACCGTTCATTTCAAGCTGCCCCACTTAATAAACTTTGTGGAGGAAATGTCCCCTCATTTGTACAATGGGCATCACCCCCACCCCACACTTGTTGAAAGGATCAAAAGAGATCATGCCTGTAATAAACCAATTACAATACTTTGCATATTTTAGTCCTTAGGCATTAGTGTCTGCAAGTGCTATTACTAATAAACACAGAAAATGTTTTTCTCAGGTCACACCAATTATGAAGGTACTATCACAGAACATTTATTTTGTAACCCCAGCACTTACTGCAAATGGGCACCCAGCAATGTCCTTCCTGCTCGGCTGCAAGTTCTCCTCCCTTCTATGTATGCAGGACAAATTCAGGTGCTTATCAGAAATGGAAAGGTTCTATTTAAAAAAACTGCCTAATGGCCCAGCGCAATTCCAAGGACCAGGTCTCAGTTGGATCAGTCTGCTCTCTATCCAAAACCAGCACAGATTTTTCAGATAAGATCTCATTCTGGTGCTAAACAAAATGTGACATTTTGACTCATAATTCCTGCATGCAAGTGCTTGCTCTCTCTCTCTCTCTCACACACACACACACACACACAAGAAGGGAGCAGGCATCTGATAGGAGAGAATTAGGAACACTTCTCTCTAAAGGACCTAGGCAAGAATGCGCATACCCTTTTATTGTGGAGTGGCAGGCAGAATATTGTGAAAGTCATTCCCCTAGCTCTAGTCTGTGTGTGAATATGTGTGTTTGATTCACAATATTCATGAGAACCCAAGCCACTCTGCTAACCAGAGTCCACCCCACATTGTACACCCCACTTACCCAGAAAAGGACCTACAGATAAACTCAGGGTGTTAAGGAGGAAAGGAAGGAATTGGTTCTTTTTTTGCCCATTGCCAACTAATTACACCCTCTGCTGAGGGGTCCCTCTCCTTCAGACAAATGCACATGTTCAAAATCCTGCTTACACTTTTGTGGCATGTATTGCATTAGAAATGGGTTCTCTTCATGTATACAGGATCTAAACACAAACTTTGAAAAGGCACATGCCTCACCTACTTCTTTTCATTCAAAAATCAGTGGCTATTTCTCACAAGAATGGAAACCACTTCTGCGATCCATGTTCTCAAGACAAGATCCCCAATCCCTTTCCATTTGTCCAAGCTCTTTGAGCATAAGGGGTCGAAGTGGGTTCTGTGGCATCCCTAGGACCCTGCAGATTTCTGCCTACAGAGAAACTCAGGAGGCTCTGAACTCGGACTGCCACACTGTGGGACCCTTCCTTTAAGGATGGAAATTGAGCACATTTGCTACCAGTCCTCACCTCTAGAGTGGGAGCCTCCCCAAAGAGTGTAGGTGGTGTTGGGGGAGGGGTGGATCTTATTTTAGCATTAAACAGCATGGTAAACTTAAGGACTTTGAGTAGAAAGATCTACTCCATCTATATGTAGCCAAAAATGTCTCTCACGAGAAGCCTTGAATACATGGAATAAATGGCTTTTTTAAATTAATTGTTTGAATTTCTTTTCAGTGTTTCAGAATTCATTGTTTATGCACCACACCCAGTGCTCCATGCAATATGTGCCCTCCATAATACCCACCACCAGCCTCACCCAACCTCCCACCCCCCCGCGCCTTCAAAACTCTCAGATTGTTTCTCAGTGTCCACAGTCTCTCATGGTTCATCTCCCACTCTGATTTCCCCCAACTCCCTTTTCCTCTCCATCTCCCCATGTCCTCTGTATTATTCCTTATGCTCCACAAATAAGTGAAACCATATGATAATTGACTCTCTCTGCTGGACTTACTTCACTCAGCATAATCTCTTCCAGTCCCGTCCATGTTGATACAAAAGTTGGGTATTCATCCTTTCTGATGGAGGCATAATACTCCATTGTATATATGGACCGTATCTTCTTTATCCATTTGTCTGTCGAAGGGCATCTTGGTTCTTTCCACAGTTTGGTGACTGTGGCCTTGCTACTATGAACATTGGGGTACAGATGGCCCTTCTTTCCATGACATCTGTATCTTTGGGGTAAATACCCATCAGTGTAATTGCAGAGTCATAGGGAAGCTCTGTTTTTAATTTCTTAAGGAATCTCCACACTGTTTTCCAAAGTGGCTGCACCAACTTGCATTCCCACCAACAGTATAAGAGGGTTCCCCTTTCTCCACATCCTCTCCAACACTTGTTGTTTACTGTCTTGTTAATTTTGGCCATTCTAACTGGTGTAAGGTGGTATCTCAATGTGGCTTTGATTTGAATTTCCCTGATGGCTATTGATGATGAACATTTTTTCATGTGTCTGTTAGCCATTTGTATGTCTTCATTGGAAAAGTGTTTGTTTATGTCTTCTGTCCATTTTTTTGACATGTTTATCTGCTTTCTGTGTGTGGAGTTTGAGGAATTCTTTATAGATCCTGGATATCAGCCCTTTGTCTGTATTGTCATTTGAGAATATCTCCTGCCATTCCGTGGGTTGCCTCTTTGTTTTATTGACTGTTTCCTTTGCTGTGCAGAAGCTTTTGATCTTGATGAAGTCCCAAAAACTCATTTTCACTTTTGTTTCCTTTGCCTTTGGAGACATATCTTGAAAGAAGTTGCCTTGGCCGATGTCGAAGAGGTTACTGCCTATGTTCTCCTCTAGGATTCTGGTGGATTCCTGCCTCACATTGAGGTCTTTTATCCATTTCGAGTTTATCTTTGTGTATGGTGTAAGAGAATGGTCGAGTTTCATTCTTCTATACATAACTGTCCAATTTTCCCAACACCATTTGTTGAAGAGACTATCTTTTTTCCACTGTATATTTTCTCCTGCTTTGTCAAAGATTATTTGACCATAGAGTTGAGGGTCCATATCTGGGCTCTCTACTCTGTTCCACTGGTCTATGTGTCTGTTTTTATGCTAGTACCAGGCTGTCTTGGTGATCACAACTTTGTAGTAAAGCCTGAAATCAGGCAATGTGATGCTCCCAGTTTCTTTTTTTCTTTTTCAGCATTTCTTTAGCAATTCGGGGTCTCTTCTGATTCCATACAAATTTTAGTATTGTTTGCTCCAGCTCTTTGAAAAATGCCGGTGGAATTTTGATCGGAATTTTAATGTGCTCACCAAAATTGAAACAACTGACCAGTATTCAATCAAGTACCTCTGAACCTATTCTTTAGAAAAATCTACTTTTTTTGAGTTCTTGAGAGCATCACAGTGCAGAGGGAAGAGTGCCCACTGCAGAGTTGGTCTGCCCAGCTGTGAACTCTGGCTCCTCCACTTGCTAGCTCTGAGATCATGAGCAGGTTCCTTGACCTCTCTCCCTAGCCTCCACGTCAGTAAAAGGGTAGTATGCCTGCTTTACGGGGTTGTCATCGGGGGAACTGAGTGCCACAACAGTCATTCAGTACTGAGTAAGCTCTTAATGTTGGCTATGATAGAAAAGAGTAATTTCCCATCTACACAAGTTTGTTGTTGTTGGTTATGGGATCTCTTTGCAAAGGCAGTGATTCTAGGCTCAGCGTCTGAAGAAGCTGAAAGCCTCCATGGCAACCGATGAGCCTTTTTTCCGGGTGCTGGCAGGGCTGTTGATACCAAGGCACACTGATGCAGAAAGCAAGGAGTGAGGAAGATGGGTGGAGCGTTTCACTTCACCCAAACAGTAAACCAGGGGCTGTGCCAGGTGGCACAGATGCTGCATCTCAGAGTGCCCAGATTTTTCTTACAGTTGTCGTTTTGCCTGGCAGAGAAAGTTTTTGTCATTTCAAAGGTGTTGCTTCATCCTTGTCTATGGTCTCAGTCCCACTGCTCGGAGATGGATCCCATTTTCTCTCTCACAGCAGCTCACAAGGTGCTGGTCCTGACATCCCTCTATGCCATCCTTGGCATGGGGTCATGCACAAATTCTGGCCTGGGATGGCCACCCCTGTGGCCAGAGCTGAAGCAGACCTATCTTTGATTTCTCTCATTTCGTCATTTAGATGACGTCCAGGGGAGCTGGACTTAAGGCCTCAAAGTCATTTGCAAATGGAGATCTCCACATTATTTATCCCGCCACCTTTGTCATAACGCTAGATTTGAACTCCACCACATGGTGTCCCCCTTCTACACAGTGAGCATGTCGGATGGGGGTGGGGGGTGCCCCTGAAGTCAGAAGCGAGATGTGGGGAGTACGAGCCTAGGGGTCTGGAGAGCTGGGCCTCATGCTCATCTCTGTCACTCTGTGGTTGTGCTTGGATCACTTCCCTTTGCTGACTACAGTTTTCTTTTCTGAGGGACTCTGTGAGCACAAGTCCTACTTTTGAAGCTGGAACATAAGTTGAGGGTCTGGCTGCCATTTGGGGTGTATCCCAAGGAGGAAAACCTGAGGAAACCTCTAGAGGCCAACCTTTGAAGGGTCTGTGGTCACAGTGTGAGGGCTTGGGGTTGGAGTGTGTGTGTGTGTGTGTGTGTGTGTGTGTGTGTGTTGGTGTCTGGGGAAAGGGGAAGAGTGGGGAGGTGTTATGTTGTACAGCCTGTGTGCACGGGAGTGAAGCAGAGAGACAGACACTGCCTATGTTTTGTACGTTTGTGAAAAGAAGGATGGGGAAAGGGAAGGAGAAGAGGGCAAGTAGGAGAGGGACGAAGGGGAGGAAGAAGGGGAGAGGAGGGACAAGAGGGAAGAGAGGTTGTGTAGTGTGCGGGGAGACAGTCGGTGGCAGCCTACTGAATATGTGGGGGAAATGGGCAACGTGGAGAGGGAGAGAGTCTGCAAGGCAGAGAGGGTACTGTAGTGCGTGTGTACCTGTGAGCACCCCCCTGTGTCTGTGTGTGTGTGTGTGTGCGTCTGCTTCTGTGTGTGTGTATGCGTGAGTGCATGCCTGTGTTCACGTGTGTGAGCATGAGTTTCCCGGCTGTGTGTTTTATGAGTGGGAATGTGTGTGTGTGGCAGTTATAACCATGACTGGAGTAGTACCCACAGCTCCTGCCTACACATTTCTCAGAAACTCCTGAGCCTGGAGACGCACAGGCAGGGGGCTTGGGGAGGTCTCTCCTCTGACTGGCTCCGTGCAAGACTGGATTCTCTGAGTCTGAAGGCATGGGATTGGGTCACCCCCCCCCCCCCCCCCCCCGAATCCTGCCCTCTACTCAGGGCCTGATTTCTGGCTCTGGGGATATGAAAGTCTGATTAGCTCTGGTTGGCTCTAAACTGGATGGGATGGTCCTCCCTGGGGAGACTGCTGGTCCCACCTTAGTTGGGTGTTCTCAGAGCAGCACCCCTGTATAGGCAGCAGCTGGATGCTGACCCACCCTCTCTGCTCAGGAAGGGAGGACGCCACGATCTGTTCCCAGCCCTAGGCCTGACAAGTCTTTGCAGGAGGATGTGAGGAACAGGGAGTCGGGCTCTAGCACTGGGAAGGATAGTAACAGCGCTGCGCTAGTCAGGTTTGGAGGAGGTTTGAGGTCAGTTTGGGAAATCTTGTGTTCAAGGCCTGGGATCCACTCCTCGTCTTCCCCAGTACTCGGGGACCTGCCTCTCCCAGTGCCAGCTCTCACTCTGGTGGACTCCACCTCACTCTCAGCAGTAATGGTGGGTCTTGCTTTCATCCAGTGTCTCCCCTCCTCCCAGCTGCCGTGACTAGGTCAGGGAGGAGCAGGTGACCGTGAGGCAGGTCACTGTGAGCCACACCAGGACTAGTGCTGCCCTTGAGGATGGGGGGGGTTGTGACGCTGTGTGACTGACAGAAGGGAGGTCTAGAGGTGGGCCGTCATGGTGACACTGTGAGACACTGTGAGTCCTGAAAATACAGTTTGAACTCTGAGTCCAGCGGTTCCTGAAGCCAGGCTACCCTTGAACTTCTTTAATTACATAAGCTTCTATGTTCCCCTTCCTTCCTTCCTCACTCGCACCCTCCCTCCCTCTCTCTTTCTTTTGTTCTTTAAGTATTTTATTTATTTATGTATTTGAGAGAGAAGCAGAGAGAGACAGAGGGCATGAGCAGAGGGTAAGGCAGAGGGAGAGGGAGAAGCAGACCCCCGCTAAGCAGGGAGCCTGACTTGGGGCTCAATCCCAGGACCCTGAGAGCATGACCTGAGCCAAAGGCAGACGCTTAACCAACTGAGGCACCCAGGCACCCTGTTTCCTTTTCTTTAAGCCAGCTTGGGTTGGGTTCTCTGTCACTGGGGATCCATAGGGGCCTGCTGAAGCGGAGCTGAAGAGGATTCCAAAACCCATGTGAGAACCTACTGTGTCCTGGGCAGGTGTGGTGACAGGCACTGGGGAGGGGAGGCGGTAACTACACACAAAGTTCCTGTCCCTGTCTTCCTGTGCTCTACACCTGAGAAACCACGGCTGAAAAAAAGGGAAAGAATCTTTTTCACTTCTCCCTGAACACCCTGGGCTCCACTGGAGCGTCTGAGGATGGGGTTTCCGTGGCACTCCTGAAGCCCCACCACACTCGACAACTCAACACTGTGTGTCCTTGACAGATATGCATACAGGAAACACACTGAGTGGAAGTGGGACACTCCACTGGGGAAAGAAAGGACAGATATCGGTGCCACAGAAGATGTCCCCTTCGGGCCTTTTATTCTGAAATGGCTCTGGGCAGAGAAGGGCCTATGTGAGCAGGTTTGACAGATCCTGAGTTAAAAACGAATGAGGCTGGTCATCTGAGTTAGGTTTTGCTTCCCAAACGTGAAACCCCAGCCTGATGACTTGCTCTCGGGGATGAATCCCTCCTTCAGCAGAAAGTCTGGCGGGCCAACAGGAAGAGAGAGCTCTCTCTGCGGACTTCGGGCTCCCAGCAAAGGCAAGCCCCTCTGCTTCCTCTTTCTCCAGCAGTCTTGGGGAGTTACCCAGCCTTCCACGTCCACGTGCATAGTGCCACGTGAACACAATCACTGCCTGCCACCAAATCGGCAGATTTCAGTGCAGAGCATCGGTCCACAAGCTGCTCGTGGGCCAGCCCCCTGGGCGCTCTTGAGGAATGCGTCAGAGGGGAGCCCCAGAAAGGTCAGGGACATTGTACCAGGTATCAAAGCTTGCCAAGCAAGACAAAAGTCTGAGCAGCACAAAGTTGAATATGTTGACTTTTTTGGGTGAAATTTTGAATGCAGCCATTATTCATGGAGTGATTTTCAGGTCCAACCAACCCCCACTAGTTACTTATTACTAAGCTCCTGAGAACGATTTTCCCAAGGTCAAAAACAAAACCATGGAGAGAAGCAATTTTATATTACTATATAGAGGAATCTATTTCCTTGACCTTGTCCCATGGAAACAGATCCACAGGCTCTCGCACATTCACGCATACCTTGGCCTGAAGGTCCTGTATATAATTTTAGAGAAGAAAAGAGAAATCTGTAGAAAGCGATTTCAGGGAAGCAAATGCAATTCTGCATAAACAATCCATTGCCAAGGCCATTACAAAACAATAAGCACAGAAATGTCCTCCAAAGAGAGATGTCTCCCTCAGAATTAATGTCTAAAAGTTCTATGATGATGATACATTTCCCCCAAACCTCAGAAAAAGAATTCCGAAGTCTCACATCCTCTTTTAGCTTCATTTGTTTGTTTTGGGCTCTTGTTTGAGTCAATGTTTTACGAGCCACAGACAAGTCCAATGATCGCTTCCAGCATTTTGGCATACTCTAAATCTAGAACCCAAATCTTTCTGCTCTGTGAATACATCCCCGTCTCAAGCCCAGGAGAGCATCTTACGGTCTTAAAAACCAGCATGGAGTCAGAGAAATGAAAAGTACAGCACAGGGAATATAGTCCAGAATGCTCTAATTAGGGGCGCCTGGGTGACTCAGTCAGCTCAGCATTTGCCTTCGGCTCAGGTCATGATCTCATGCTTGTGGGATCGAATCCCATGTCGGGCTCCCTGTTAAGCAGGGTCTGCTTTTCCCTCTACTACTCCCTCTACTTCTTCTCCCTCTCTCTCTTTCTGTCCAATAAATAAATAAAATCTTAAAAAAAAAGGAATATTGTAATTAACACTGCATGGCGACAGATGGTGTCCACACTTACCGTGATGAGCACTGGATAATATATAGAATTGTCAATTCACTATGCTGTACACCTGAAACTAATATAATGTTGTATGTCAACTATATTTCAGTAATACGAATAAAAAAAAAACTTGCATGGAGAGCTACTAATTCCAAAGATGACTTTCAAAGACTATCAACAAGAAGAGACCATGTTTTCACAATCTCTACAAGCATTAATTTCTTCAGTTACAAAAATGGAATATTGGCTCCATGTACTTCATGGATGGCTGAGAGGTTAAAATAACATAAAGCAAGCAAACTGCTTCTAAATTGAAGTGCTAAACATTCTTCTGAATGAGCTAGAGTCCACTTTTGGATTCAGGTACTAAGGTGCTGATCTTATCCCTCTCCCCAGGTCTCCTCCTGGACATCTACCCCGAGAGGATGACAGCCCCACACTCATACATCACACTCACTGAGAGTTGCTGTTCCTTCTGTGTGGTCACCCTGGAAATGACACCAGCATCCATCTAGACGCTGAACTGAAATCTCAGTATCACTTTTGACCCCTACTCCTTGCTCCCACTGTCCACATGCCTAGATCTCTCTGAAAGTTACCTGTGCTTTTCCATTCCCATGGCCACCACTGAATCTAGGCTCCTACCCCAGCCATGGATGACTGCTATAGCCTGTCTTCCTGCCTCCAGGTGCATCCCTCTCCACACACATCCAGAGGCATCCTCCCCAAACAGGAATCGGAGCCGTGTCTGCCTCTGCATCTAACGTCTGTCCTTTGTTCTCAAGATAACCATAAACTCCTTTATAGGACTGAGAAGGTCTTGGGGCAGGGCTCTATTCTCCCTAGCAGCCCCAGCCCAGCCTCTCCCTACTGTTGCAAAACAGGCTCCAGCCTTGGTGACACTCTCCACTTTGTGTTCCAGATTACCTGGCACACAACTCAGGGCCTTTGCACTGCCTTCAGGTGCTCTCCAAGCATGGGCTACAATTCTGGAGGGTTACAGAGAGGCTTTCCTATCTCCCTAGTCTCCAGACTAGACTCTGAGACCCTGACAGTCAGGAACTCATCCTGTTTGGGGCTGTGTCTCCCCCGTGTGCATGGCACCTGGAAATTACTGAATGAATGAATGAATGAATGGAAATGGCAAACATTCAGGTTATAGGAGGGTAAAATTGCTGATTTTTAGGTATCAGAGTGTCCCCCACTCTGCCCTTCCTTGCAGCTCACAGCTGGGTTGACTGGTGTGCTTTGGCTTGTTTTCTAGTCATGTGCCAAGTTCTGAGCCCGTTCTGATTGAGCATAGTTTCCCAACCTGCTGGATGTCAACCAAACCAGTGCTGATGGAATGAAATGCTCATCTTGAAGCAGACATTTCCGTAAGTACTCTGTTTTCCTTGATCTGCCATAAGGCCAGGACCATTGTCACAGTCATCTGACCATAGAGGAGGGTAAGGTTTGGAGCCTCACCCGAGGGCGGGCAGGGCCAGCATCAGAACCCAGACCAACTCAGCCCCATCACCTCCTGGTCATGGCCACACTGGGTCACCTGCCCTGCTTCCTCCGTGGGACCCCCCTCCAGAGGAACAATCACACCCTTGCTGGAAGTCCAACACCAGTAGCTGGGGTTCCGTTGTCATCTATGCAGCAATGGCATGAGGAGGGTTCATCAATAATGCCTTGTGGTCCTTTATTAATTCCCCAACAGTCCCTAGTTTTCATCCTGGGCTCAGGGCATGGGGCTGGCTTCTCTTATTCCCACCCTAGAGAGCTGTGAATGTCAGCCAGCCCCAGTGCCCCCTCTGAAATGCACTTGCTGCTATGTTCTTCCTTCTGGGTGCAGGCTTCCAGGAATGACAGCCATCCATGTCACCTTTCTGAACCTGGCCTCATGAATATTCACCAGAGACCACTGCAGTATGCACTGGTCTCTGTTACTACTCTGTTACTACTCCTGACACTTCCCCAAGCCTGCATTAGTTCTGTCTGCTGGATGGTGGGCTGGGGACCAGAGCTGAGCGGGGCTGAGCCAGGGTTCAGCCAACGTGTCTGATGGCAGGGCCAAGCATTTTCTTTCCACAACACCAGAGGCCCTGATTGTAAGGCAGGGGATAGGCCTCTGAACTTGGCCAGGGAAGCCAAGTCATGCTTCTGCTTCCTGGCACGTGGCCTCCAGAACAGCAGGCTCCACCTTGGTGACCCTTTGTGTGGGCCCAGCCTCCTGTCCCAGGCCCTGTGAACAGGAACCTGCAGTGGGTTTAGCTGTGGTCCGTTCTGTGCTGGGGAGAGGTTGAAACACTTCATCCTTTGAAAGGCAGAGTCCACATAGTGAGAAGCAAATTCTTTAACTTTGCTTTAGGGTGGCTGCTAAGCTTAGAGTAGCTCAAGTCACTTAGGGAACCACATCTATTCCTTCTGTGTCCTTGTGGACCACACTGATGTGAGTGGGCCTTTGACAGAGTAAATCACCGTCCTGGAGTCCGTACTGGGGCTCAGCTGGGCAGGTGCAGAACTTTCCAAACATCCAGTAGGAGAATTTCCCGTGATTTTGCAAATGCTTTGGCAATTCCTTCAGCTATTGCTACTTTTGGTTCTTGATCCTTTGTTTTTCCTTTCTGGCCTTCTTGTGCACAACCCTTAGGGTTTTCTTTGTTCTTTTCTTTTAGATTTATTTGTTTGTTTATTTATTTATTGTGTTACATTAGTCACCATACAGTACATCATTAGTTTTTGATGCAGTGTTCCAAGATTCACTGTCTGCGTATAGCACCCAGTGCTCCATGCAATACATACCCTCCTTAATACCCATCACCAGGCTCACCCATTCTCTCACCCCCTCCCCTCTAAAACTCTTAGTTTGTTTCTCAGTGTCCACAGTCTCTCATGGTTCATCTCTCCCTCTGATATCCCCCCTTCACTTTTCCTTTCCTTCTCCTAATACCCTCCATGTTATTCCTTATTTTCCACAAGTAAGTGAAACCATGTGATAATTGACTCTCTCTGCTTGACTTATTTCACTCAGCAAAAGTTGGGTATTCATCATTTCTGATGGTTGCGTAATATTCCATTGTGTATATGGATCACATCTTCTTTATCCTTTCGTCTGTTGAAGGGCATCTCGGCTCTTTCCACATTTTGGCTATTGTGGACATTGAGAGAGATTGCCTGAGCACGAGCAGGGGGAAGGGCAGATGGAGAGGAGAAGCTGACTTCCTGCTGAGCAGGGAGCCTCATGCGACAAGGGGCTCTTCCCAGGACCCTGGGATCATGACCTGAACCACCAGGCACCCCTACCATTAGGGTTCTATCTTGAATTAGTCATGAGGTTTTTGAGAATATCTCACTGTAGAGTTTTTGTGGGATTGCTCTGGGTCACACAGCATACATATGTTCCTTGTCACAGTCTACTGGTATGAACATTTTCCCACTTCAACTGAGGCATGGAAACCTTAGTTATATCTAGGTCCCCCTGACTTTCCCACTTTTAAATATCATTGTCTTAAATCTCAGATGGCATTATAATTTTTGTTCCTGTCATCACAAGTGAATTATAAAGATGTCCACGGTGTGTACCCACATGTCTGCTTTCTCCATTGCTGCTGCTTTTTAAAAAAAATTATTATTATTTAAAATATTTTTTTATTTCTTTTCAGCGTAACAAAATTCATGTTTTGAATGAATTCAATTTCATTGAATTCATTCAAAATTCAAAATTCAATTTTGAATGAATCCATTGCATGGAGCACACCCAGTGCTCCATGCAATGTGTGCCCTCCATAATACCCACCACCAGGCTCCCCCAACCTCCCACCCCCCACCCCTTGCTGCTGCTTTTTGCCCAATGCTCCAAGATGCCTTCTACTCTTACTCATTTCCTTGCTATCTGAAAAACATTGTTCAGCCAGTCTTTAAGGATATATCTGCCAACTACATGTTATTTTCATTTTCCTTCATCTCAGACTCTTGACTTCTCTTTCTTTCCCGGAGGATAGCTTCCTCGGATATAGAATCTGTAGTGGACAGTGTTTTTCTTTCAGCACTTGAAAAATGTTGTGCCATTTCCTTCTGGCCTCAATGGCTTCTGAGGAGAAATCTGTTGTGACCCGAATAGATCTTTCCCTGTAAGAAATGTCTTAATTCTCTCTGGGTGCTTTTGAGAATTGTTTTCTTTTTCTTTTAAAAATTTATTATTGTGGGACGCCTGGGTGGCTCAGTTGGTTGGACGACTGCCTTCGGCTCGGGTCATGATCCCGGAGACCTGGGATCGAGTCCCGCATCAGGCTCCCAGCTCCACGGGGAGTCTGCTTCTCCCTCTGACCTTCTCCTCGCTCATGCTCTCTCACTGCCTCTCTCTCAAATAAATAAATAAAAAATCTTTAAAAAAATAAAAAATAAAAAATAAAAATTTATTATTGTGTATGGTTTTCCAAGTTATGTGGTTGTTTTTCAGGGTTACAAGGTTATATTCTAGCATTATTCTCAGAGAATGACCCTTTTTCTCCCCAAATCAGCCAGTGAATTTGTTTGGTTTTCACTTCCCACAAAAACCACTCACAGGCCTTATCTAAAAGTTTCTAATTTTCTCCACTCCTGCTTAGAAAATCCTCTATTGCAATGAAAAGGATAGTTGGAATGCTTTTATGAGTATGATTCAAAGGGATGTCCTTGTCACAGGAAATGACACCTTCTAGCACTCCTGCAGGAACTCAGCATGGTCTCCTATCTGTCCATCCAAGCTGGAGCCAGCAGAGCCTGGGGCTCTGGACTTCAGACCATGAAGTAAAAGAAATTAAAGTTCTTCTCACTGAGTGCCTCCTAACCATGTGACAGACACCATGGAAGATACCTATCATCCTTTCTCTAATCCATCAGGAAACCTTATGAGCTCAGTATCATTAATTCCCATTTTTTTCAAATGAGGAAAATTATGCTCACAGATGCTTGGTAACTGGCCAGTAGCCACACAGCTAAGTGGCAGAGCCAGGGTAAATGTTTCAATTGATTTTTTAAAATTTATTTTAGGGCAACAGGGCTTATATATAACAAAGTGTACTAACAAATAATTTTCGACAAAGCAGGAAAAAATATACAGTGGAAAAAAGACAGTCTCTTCAATAAATGGTGCTGGGAAAATTGGACAGCTATATGTAGAAGAATGAAACTCGACCATTCTCTTACACCATACACAAAGATAAACTCGAAATGGATAAAGGACCTCAACGTGAGACAGGAATCCATCAGAATCCTAGAGGAGA
>PISX010033113.1:0-15454 GCA_004024625.1 Mellivora capensis | reverse complement strand
TTGTTGGCATAGAGTTGCTCATAGTATGTTCTTATAATTGTTTGTATTTCTTTGGTGTTGGTTGTGATCTCTCCTCTTTCATTCATGATTTTATTTATTTGGGTCCTTTCTCTTTTCTTTTTGATAAGTCTGGCCAGGGGTTTATCAATCTTATTAATTCTTTCAAAGAACCAGCTCCTAGTTTTGTTGATTTGTTCTACTGTTTTTTTGGTTTCTATTTCATTGATTTCTGCTCTGATCTTTATTATTTCTCTTCTCCTGCTAGGTTTAGGCTTTCTTTCTTGTTCTTTCTCCAGCTCCTTTAGGCGTAGGGTTAGGTTGTGTGTTTGAGGCCTTTCTTGTTTCTTGAGAGAACAAGGATTAACTTTTAAAATCTCTTTTCCTACCATGATCCTTGTATACCTTGAAAGGGGCCTCTTCATCAGTTAGCAAACAAGGGCTGTGAGCTCCTTGTGTATCCTCACAATCCTAAGTTAGACCAAAAAGAGGTTGCAGTAGCCTAATGGACAAGCCAGCAGTTGTGATCTAATAGAAGTACCAGTCAGAGGCAGTTATTGCATGAGGGGCAATCCCTTTCATCCCAGCCCTCTCTTTCCTTCTGAAATTCCCATTTCTAAAAACCAGGATACACTGTAAATGCCTGTGTGGCCTGAACCTTTCCCTCTGCCATTCCTCACAGTATATGAAACTGAGAATGACCACAGAGACTCATCAGAGTCTACTCTGATAAACTGATTGACTACTAAGTGCTCATCAGGTCCCTGAAATGCAGGGGCCTCTTCAGAGAATCTGGATCTCTGTTAACCGCCCATTCACAGACACAAAGTAATACATTCTTGCATAGGTTATAATGCTGCAACTGCAAAGACAAAGACTGAAAAGACTAGTCTCAATGAATAAAACAAAAACAAAACAAAACAAAACAAAAACCCACCCTTGCATAGGGCCTACTTGGGTCTGAGCTTGTCTCACAGTTATTATTCTTCCCAAATTTCTAGATAGAATTAATTGGGATAAGGTTGCTTTGGAAAACATAGTGCACTCTGCCCCCTTTATCCCGTGGGCCTTTCCCTGGGAAACCTCGGGTGGAAGGTAATGCCACTCACAAATCAGAATTTTCTACTGGACTTCTTTACTGGAAAAGGAGAGAGAGTACTCAGAAAACTCTCAGAGGATTGAAGAGAAAAGTAAAAAAGCAATTATTTATAATCTTTATGTTATTAGAGTTTGGGGTTTGTTTTTCCTAAAAAATATTTCCACACTTTCCAATCGCCTAGAGTAGATCTATTGTCTAACTAGGTCTTGACCTTCTCCAGAAATAGCTCATCTCTGTGTGGCCAACTCAGGCTGAGCAGAGCAGCTGGATGGGGCATGCTTGCTCCAGCCATCCCAAGGGAAGAGTTTAAAGACCAAAGACCAGAAGGCTCCTGCACAGAAGACACAAAACAAAATAAAACAAAAACAACTAGAATGCTAAGATGCCAGACCCTTTCTCTTCACCACTCAGCTTACATACCGAGCTCTCCTCATTTAGGGGTCTGGCTAGTCAAATGTCCAGAGGCTCCTGGACTGAAGTACTAGTACCCTATTACTTTCTTTTTCACCCACTGTTTCTATATCACCAGATACAATTTTTGCCTGGTTCAAAAATAATTATATTAAATAAACATTTCCAACAAGGTCTGCAATGTAGCATCCCATTAAGCCTTTAGTCAGTACTTTATACATGAGCAAACTTTCTTTGCCTCCAAATAATGATCTAAAGAATAGTATGTAAGAATTGGGCTGGTTGAAATACTATGGTACTAAGTGCAAAAAAAAAAAAAGCATCTGGAGATGATAGAAAAGGCCTGGTAAGCACTGGCAAAGGACCTTTGTGTCAGTTACTCTTTAACCCCAGGTCCATTACCTTCCCTCCTATGATGGGTAGAATAATGGTCCCCAAAAATGTCCACAGCCTAATCCCTGGCACTTAGGAATAGACTGCCTTACATGGCAAAAGGGACTTCACAGACTTGGTTAAGAATCTTGAGTTGGGGATGGGACGCCTGGGTGGCTCAGTTGGTTGGACGACTGCCTTCGGCTCAGGTCATGATCCCAGAGGCCTGGGATCGAGTCCCGCATCAGGCTCCCAGCTCCACGGGGAGTCTGCTTCTCCTTCTGACCTTCTCCTCGCTCATGCTCTCTCACTGCCTCTCTCTCAAATAAATAAATAAAATCTTAAAACAAAAAAAAAGAATCTTGAGTTGGGGAGATTCTCCCAGATTGAGTGGCCCCAATATAATAACAAGATGGAAGCAAGAGGATCAAAGTCATCAAAAAAAGGGGATATGGCAATGAAATCAGGAGTTAGAATGATGCACTTGGAAAATGGAGGAAGGGTCCAAGAGCCAAAAACTCGAGCAACCTCTAGAAGCTGGAAAAGAAAACAGATTTTCCCCAGAAACCTCCAGAAGAAACATGGGTCTGCTGACACCTTAGTTTTTACATATCTGACTCCAGAACTATAACAGAATAAATTTGTATTGTTTTTAAGCCATAAAATTTGTGCTACCTGGCTACAGCAGCAAAGCGAAATTGATACTCCTTTCCTTGCCCACTCATTCAAGAAGCTAACACCAGCCAGCCAGGTTTCCCAGGCCTCCTGGAGGCAGGAGGTGCTGGAACAAAAGACTGGAGGTTGAGAAGAAGAGAGAAACCAGGATACTGCTTTTCCCCCTTCCCACTCCAGGGAATGTCTCCAGCTGTCTCAGTTTCTCTCATATAACCCAGGGTCACAGGCTCTAGAAATACCACTGCCTCCCTGTGTCCCTCCAGCCCAGTTTCTGGGTGGCTTCACCTTCCTCTGTCTGTTTATGTAGCTCTTCGAACACCTTCTTGATGAATTTAGCATACTAAATTCTCTCTATTAAAGTATCTGATTTGTGTTATGCTTTTTTGGCTGGATCCTTTCAAGAAACTAACATGTTCCTAATGTCTGTTTATATTTATTTCCTATACCAATGTTGCTTATTCACTACTGGCTGAGATGACTCATACATTTAAAATCCTCTCTCACATCTTTTATATTACAGCAGAGTAACACTGATGGCTTTCCAGGAGACTGACAGTCTTTTCCCTTCCCTCATGCCCTGCTTCTGTCAGCATAATGAATTAGGTAACTCCCCACATCAGTGGTTGAGTTAGGATTTCATTAGTTTATGCAAATGTTTAATGCAGGTGTGAATTACTCAGCCTCTTTCTATGATCTAGTAACCTAGAAAAATGAGAGTGACTATGTTCAGTGAGGAATTCTTGGTTCAATCAGCCTAACTTTCATTAGCAAATCAGAACTCACAGTTTTCCAAGTGTGAACTAAAAAGATCAGGCATGTCAATTTCACTTAGCTTTATTGCTGCTGTTAAGGTAATTAGGCAAGATTTTATTTAAGACATTGCTAAATGAGGCTATCATTTGGGATAGCTCAATATACGATTTGTTCTTGAGCTTTATTTGCCAAGGTCTTAGAGTTCTTTGGAGTCACAGCACCAGCCCCTGTAAATAAAATCTCAAGGCCTAATTCCTACCCTGTTATATTAATTTGCTAGGGCTGCCAGAACAAAGCACCACAAGCTGGGTGGCTTAAATGACAGAAATTTATTGTCTCACAGTTCTAAAGGCTCAAAGTTCAAAATCAAGGTATTGAGAGTGTTAGTTTCTTCTGAGGACTGTAAAGGAGAATCTGTCCCACATCTCTCTCCTGTCTTCTGGCGGTTTTCTGGCAAAATCTGGTGTCCTTGAATTTTAAAGTTCTGCTCTTACCTTTACCTAATGTTCTCTCTGTGTACATGTCTACCTCTAAATTTCTCCTTTTTATAAGAAAGATAAGTGTATTGGGTTAAGGCCCACCCTAATGACCTCATTGTAACTTAATTATATTTATAAAGACCCTATCTCCAAATAAGGTCATATTCTGAAGAATCAGGAGTTAGAAATGTAAACATATGAATTGGGGATAGATGAGATTCAACCTGTAAAACCTGTTCTCCAAGGAAAGCCTTTTGGCATTCATGGTTTTAATTCTAGTAAAAGTGACTCAACTTTAACAGGTTTCTCTTGTGCCAGTGCCAATCAATAACAAAACCCATTTGATCCAATGGACTATTTTCTCTACTTTTAATGTTCTTTTCAATGAGAACAACAAGAGTGATGTTGACAAATTTTTCTTACTAATCCTGAGGATAGTAAGACAGATTGATGATGATGATAATGATGATGATATTATTATTATTTGAAAATTAAGAGTCATGGTGAATTAGTGATACCTAGTTGTATTTTCCTGTTAACCAAGCTCTGTGAAGTCACAACAAAAGTAAGATATTTTCAGGACTCAAGAATAAAAAAAAAAGATAATACAATTTAAGCGAAGAAAAACACCCAATACCACATTACTAATGCAGAACTAGAACTACTCTGCCCTGTGTTCTTTTCCCCCCAAGCCCAGATGTGAATACGTTAACTTATTAAGTTCTTAAATAATGTATCTTCCTACTTCCTATTCATCCTTCAGTTTTATTCATTCCTTCTAGTCTTTCCAAAGGAGAATTTATTTTAGAATATGAAGAGAAAGGTAGAATGTTCAAGAACAACATACTGTAAATCATATATAAGAATGAAACCAGACACACAGCTTGAAAACCAGAAGAATGTCCCTATTTATTGGTTATATGTGAGATATATCGATAGACAAAGGCCCACTCACCAATCATACTGAACACATTCTTGGTTATATGAAAATAAAACAAAAACACAAAAGTCTTTTTACCAGATCAGTGTTGCAAGTTCTTAGGTCATAGCTCCCAAATAACACTTTTCTATCGCAATCTGAACTAATTCAAGGCCACTTTCCATAGGTTTAGAAGCAGAGAGATCAACTCCATAAACAGTAAAAGAAATGAACATGGACTCAGAATACTGTTTCTTCACAGGTACGGCGACCAAGGGCCGCTGTGTGACTCAGGCACATGCACCTCATAACCGGCTACACGAACAAAGCCACTTGTCCCACTTCCACAGCGGGATTCTCACAGACTCCTTCCCCACTCCAAGTCATGAAGTTTTTATCTCCAGTTACTCCTGCAAGGTCCCAATCTGGCAATCCTAACCATCTTTAGAGCATACCTTATTTCTTCTCTTATGCCCCAGCCATCACCACCTTGACTCATTTATCATGTTAACATAGAGCAAGCATTTTTCCATATAAAGCCCTTTTGTTAAGACTAAGAACTGTAGCATGATAAGAGTTGTCAGCAAAAACCACAAAGAAACAAGTACTTCTTTTAAGAAGTTTCAATCTTCTGTGAGCCACACACACTAAAAATTAGTTGATTATAACCCTCAAATAGGAAACTTTTTATACCCTGTTTCGGCGGGCGAGGGATGCAACGACATGCTGGCCTCTTGCTGGAGACCTATTCTTTGCTGTGTCTTCATCGTGAATTTAGTCACTTGAAAGCATCAAATGTATCAAAGAGTTTGGCAAGAAATCTTTCCTTCCTTTTCTAATTTCCCAAAGATTTTACAAACTTTGGCCCTTGAACACACAAAACCATACAAGCCTATTAACTTACTCTGCCTGAAAATTAATAGACAGAGCAACTTTATATTCCAGACATAGTCTAAAATTGCAGTTCTTGAGATTTGGAACCAACCAGAAAATTACAAGTGAGAACAAAGGGTATCTCAGTCTCATATGTCTGGAAGAAAATTAGCATTAATACCTATAGTCTCCAACTCTGTATGGACTGAGGAGAGGTCAAAGTATATGGTTTCAGTTGCTTCCTTTACTCTCTCATTCCCCCACCCCCTCGTATCCATCTCACATCCATACTGTTTATATAAGCACACTTCCATTTTCAGAACCCTATTGCATACTAACCTTGGAACTCAACAATGTATTTTAAGTTGAGGTCTTTTTCTTTTTAAAAAATCAGCAGTTAATTGGCATATATTACAGTCATAATAACAGTGTAAGGCTTAAGAGAGGCTCCAGAATCAAACTACCCCAGTTCTAAACCCAGTGCTACCAGCACTCACTACTAAGTTGAAGCATATGAAAATGTCTTTTTTTGTAGGTAGAGCAAAAAGCCATCTAATATTTACAAGTCTACATGATTCAATTTAATTGAAGTCTCATCAATCTGAAAAAATAGAAATAATAGCCCTTTGCATAATTAATGAGATAATAAAAAGGTTTTGGTTGCATAATTAATTTTAAAATTGGCAAGTAAAAAGTAGAGTAGGATAGTGCATCTCCAACATGCATAAGAACTGCCTGGAGGTGTGAGATGGTTCCCTAAGATGGTTCCCTTCTCTGGTGATAGGAATCACCTGGAGTGTTAATTAAAAGTACTCCCCCCCCCACCCCCCAACCCCCCAAAAAACCAGTACTCCTTACCAGACTCCTCCCTTGGAAACTTTCATTCTTGGTCTAGACGCACCCAAGTATTTTTTTATTTTGAACAAGTATCTGCAGGTAGTCCACAATTAGAAAAGTATGGGAAGAACTATTGTAAGACAGGTGGAAACCAAATTCCACATGAAGAAATCATTTCCAGCAGAGAGGTCAGAAAAAGTTTCCCTAAGGAGACAACCAGTGAAACAGGCCTTGAGAAATAGAAGGACTTGACTCTAGAGAGATGTGGAAGAGAACATTCCAGAGCAAAACTAGAATGAGTAGAAGCAGAGAAAGTTAGAATATTGTAGCACAGAAGGGGTCGATGCAATCAGTTCCATTTACCTGGAGTATAAGGTTCATGAAGAGGAAGATCTCAAATACCACATGAAGACATTAAACCTTTATTTTGAAAAAATGAGAAAGATATTGACTATTCTGGAGCAGTGACATGATCAAAACTGGGCCTTTATCCCCATAGCTATTCATTACTGAAGTTGGACCAAGACTTTGTGTCAAGGAATCATGGTGGATAAGGGAGAAGAGCCTGTGATTTGGAATTGAGGGCTTAATGCAATGAACTCAGAGATGAGCCCTTCTTTGTCTCAGCTTCATTATGGGTCATATATCCATTTAAAACATCTAAGTGTTCATGTGAGGTGTGCTCTTCCAAGATATTTGTTTTCTGTGTCATCAATTCAGAGAGAACTATCTGTGAATGGCTATGTGGATCCCCAAAGCAATGGAATGATGGGGGGGGGGTCCAAATCACATGTAAGATTAGTTTTCATCATCCACACAGCTTTTAAGAAACTCAGATGGTCTCCCGAGGATGGCTTGTAGCTCACACCAAACGTAATTTCTCTATATTCCATCTATTCCTAAAACAGCAATTGATGAAGTCCAACCCCTGTGCTCCAGAATAGTCTGTGACTCCAACTCCAGAGACTCAAAACCACCCTCCCTTTTATTTAGGACAATGCATTACAAATGTGGCAAAGTGTTTCACCTTTCTTTAAAAACAGTATTTGGATGGATGGATGGATGGATAAAACACTTATCCAAGCTCATGAGAGTGCTAAATTCTACATTCAAATTTCAAACTCTAATCCTTGGGTCATTCTTCCAACCACACCAGCGACCCTCCCAACATGTTGCTGCACCAACTCCATTCTTCCAAAATTATTCCCACCTGAGGGCCACTGAGGCTTTCCAAGAAGCAAATTGCCTCCCCTGTATCCTGGCGTCTGCCCCTCCTTGACTCATTTGTTGCCTAAGTGGTCATGTTCTGCCCAACACATCTCAGAGGCAGTGTTGTTCTGGGTACAATGAGTTTTTTATTCCCTCTAGTTCATGATACTAGATATTCAGCCAAGGCAGACTTCATAAGCATTGAAGTCATACCATCTCACACAGCTTTAAACCTTTTCTTTTTAAATGACAAATGGGATTCAAGTTTTCTGAGAGGAGCTACACTGGCCTAGATGAGGTAACACCATTAAGATTTGCGTGTGCCCTGCAAGCATGCTCAAGATAATAAAAGGGAAAACCCCTGTTTCGTACACCAGGAACCTAGCTAGGAGAATTATAAAGTGAGCGGGAAAGAGAAAGGAGGAAAAAAACACATGAGTAAGGCACTTGGGAGACAAAGGAATAATGGCTTCTCTCTTAAATTCTAAATCAGCAGTATTAAAGATGCCCTCCACAAGACCCAAATATACATAACTTAAAAAGTAAAAAAAACAGGGGCGCCTGGGTGGCTCAGTGGGTTAAAGCCTCTGGCTTGGGCTCAGGTCATGATCTCAGGGTCCTGGGATGGAGCCCCGCATTGCATCCGGCTCTCTGCTCGGCGGGGGGCCTGCTTCCCCCTCTCTCTCTGCCTGCCTCTCTGCCTACTTGCGATCTCTGTCAAATAATAAATACATTTTTTAAAAAAATAAAAAACATGGTAATTCACATGCACTTGGACATTTTGCCTCAGAAATAGCCGCAGGGCCCCCTCTTGGATCCCTCCGCTGTACTTCTGCCACAGCTGAAAAGCATAAGCAGTCCTGAAATAGTGCTCATGTTAAAGCTTTCATTCTCTTTAATCCAACACACTCTCTTCTATTCTCTTAAAACACAGCCTACTGCTACCCTGCATGTGTGTGGGATTGTCAGCACTGCTGCTGGCTTGCCGCAGGCCATCTACCTTCTGTTCCTCAGTTGATGGTTCTGGAAAGCACAGACAATACCAAGTTGCCCACTAAGATAATAACAGCCACCATTTATGAAGTACCTAATATGCACCAGGCACTTTGGAGGGAATACTGTTCATCTTTACACCAACCAGTCAGCACAGTTTTATTATTCCACCCATCTTACAGATGAAGAAACTAAAACTCAGGAGCATAGTCATTTCTCCAAAGCCACAAGTGGCAAAACCAAAAACTGAATCCAGGATGATCTAGTCCCAGGGCTTGAAGCACTGTGCTTGCCCAAATAATGTAGTGATTAACCTATTTCTGGGCAGTTAATTGCATTCCCAGGTTAAAAATCATAGAAACTAAAAACAAAATAAAAACCAGGGGATAGAGCCCATATACATATTTAAGAGCTTGGTCCACGACACTTGACCCCCACCCCTCTCCTGAGATCTCACTCTTCTGAACTTCACTCTCATAAACTACAATGCCTTTTCTCAGCTCTCCACCATCATGCCCACGCAACTGTACCTCTGTGGCCACCACACATATTCTGAATGACTCACGGGGGCTTGGTTGGGACACCACTTCCCTTCCCCACAATTGAATATGACAAGGAAGAACACTCACCAGAAGGCAAATAAAGTAGAATCTGAGAAGGGTATTAACATCCCCCCAAAGGAAAAATTTGTCACCCTAAGCACAGCTATCACAAAGCCAGTTTTACGATGTTCCAGGCACTTCAGTCACTACACGAGAAAAAAACATACAGTATTTCTTCTTAATCACTTTTAGACATGTTTTGTCCCATCAGTTTAGTAAAATAACATGGCTTTGTTCACATGCATAAATTGCAGATTTGAGAAAATATTAATGTGTTTAATTCTTGGCCAACATATGGATTCTTCTTTAGCTACCATGTTACTGGGAGATTCATTTTGGTTACATGTTTTTAAATAAATTTCACTCCACATTATTAGAGCCCTCTGGGCACCTAGGTGGCTCTGTTGGTTAAGCATTCAACTCTTGATTTCAGCTCAGTTCATGATCTCATGGTTGTGAAATGGAACCCCTATGTCAAACTCTGTACTGGGCACAGAGACTGCTTAGGATTCTCTCCCTCCCTCTCCCCACTCTCCTTCTCTCTCTTAAAAAAAGAAGAAAAAAAAAATCCCTCTGAGTATGTGCAGATACATTGCTAACACCAGAATTTAGGGAAGCTGGCCTCAGGGCTGGAGGGCAAAATGGATCACATTTGCTTAACTGCCTGTTTGGGTTAACCAAAAGCCAGCTTATCAGAACCACACGGTATTTAAGTGAAATCCTTTGCATCTATAAAACAGATTCCTGAAAACCAAATAAAACTTGCTTAACCAAGTGTGCTGCTCTCGTTAACTCATAACCCTTGATGTTTGTTCATAAAGGCTGGTTTTGGTCAGACCAGTGGTCATTTAGGGGAAGAGCCATACCCTAACAAAACTCACAATGACCCAATGGCATTCACATGAAAGAAGTAGTTCTTTGTCAAAACGAGGGCCAAAGTGGGTCTTACAGCTTTCCAAGGCATCTTCACCTAACCTCAGGGGCTGTGCCAGCAAACTAATGTTGCAGTCTTTGCCAGGTTAGGCGTTGAGAAAGGGAGAAGACAGAGCCCAACTGGCTGTTTTCTATTCGGGGTGAGGATCATCTTAGGGGCCAAGAAAGAAAACACAAAGTGGAACAGAATATGCAGATAATCTTGACTCTTCTCATCGTCTTTTGCCCATGATATACCTCTTTTGCAGCTTTCTTGATGACAGACTATTCCTTCCTTCCTTCCTTCCATATGCATTGTGGGGCCGAGCAGTTTTCTAAATGTTGATATGGAAAGAGAAGGAGGAAGGGCGGGGGGGGGGGGAGGGAAATGCAGCCTTGGAATTAAGCTCTGGGAAACAAAATAACCAGCCAACAGATGACTCATGTAGGGAGTTTTGACTTCATTGTGCTGTTCTAGAGGGCAATGTGGATTTGAATCCCACCCAGAAGCCATAGATCAAGGAAAGACTGTCTCTTTCTTCCATCCCTCCTACCTCATTCCTAACCTAATTGAGACCATACCCTCCCTCAGAGACATTAAAGAATTCAATGTGAAATCAAATGGCTGTGGTTCATCCATGATGTAGTCATTAGCTGCCTCATGTTTCCCTTATTTTTCACACAACCCCAACGTAGAACAGTAAGCACAGAGCTGGAGATATTCGGCTACCAAACAGAAAGACTCAGGGGGGAGAGCGCTGGGAAGCCGGCCGTGCAGCATGAAGCCTGCCACATGTGGAAGGAAACATGACACTCCCAGGAATATGTGCTCCCCAGAAGCAGAGGCTGATTACTACCCAAAGGCGGGGCAGACAACTTGGCTTTTGTTCATGCTGGTTTATTCATTGTTCTGATGTGGCTTACAGCATTTTTATGAGACGAAAAAGCCTGAATGGTTGGAGATGAACTGGGCTTTGAGTCACAAAAAAACTTTCTTCTAGGTTTGTTCCCTGTGATTCTAAAAGAGCTTTGTTTCCCCTGAAAAGGAGACTCAGTACTTTCCTCTTCCTCAATTGAGAAGACTGAGACATGGACATATCTTAGACTGCCCACCAGCATGTAATCACTTAGACCTCACAAGCCATGTGACCATCCCTAGCAGCAATGGCAGGAGTAGGAATTGATGCACCTATCAATACATCGAGCAAAGAATAAAACTCTTGCATTTTCTCCATTCCCACTGAAATCTTATCTTAACTTGGTCTCTCTTAACTTAGGAAACATCTCTTCCATTAGATGATCTTCCTGCTCAGAAACTTGGATTCCTGCTTGCTGAAGCAAATCTAAGGTCCATTACCTGGCTATTTCAGGCCCTCCCTAATTTGACCCCACAACGTGCCTTCTAATCCTGATTTCCCAGTAACTTTCAATATTAATTCACTGTTTAAGCCTCCTCAACCTCTCCCTGACTGTATACTTACTATATACATTATGCTCATTTCTACTGCTATCATGCTCCTTCTACCTTCATCAAATCTCCAATCAGTATTGGGATCCCACTATCCAACAACTTCTCCTACACTGAACTCCTACAGAATTTATGGTCTGATCCAGGTAGGTTATGTTATAATTATTGTGGTAGAGATGTAACATTTTGCCCCAACTTCGATCCTTCTTTCTTTCTTTTCTTTTACGTTACAGAATCCCCTTTTCATCTACATACATGACTCCCATGTAGAGACTACATTTCTTTCTTTCTTTTTTTTTAAGATTTTATTTGTTTATTTGATAGAAAGAAATGGTGAGGGAGGGAACACAAGCAGGGGGAGTGGGAGAGAGAGAAGCAGGCTTCCCACTGAGCAGAAAGCCTGATGTGGGGCTTGATCCCAGGACCCTGGGATCATGACCTGAGCCGAAGGCAGAAGCTTAACGACTGAGCTACACAGGTGCCCCGAGACTACATTTCTTAACTCCTATATGAAACATATAACTTAAATTTTGTCAATACAATGTGAGCTGAAATCAATTATACAACTTTTCATAACCTGTTAAAAAAAGATATCTAAAATTTTTTGAAGATTTCAATCCTTTATAAGGAATTGACAGAATAAATACAAAAATCAATAAGGATATAGAACCTTTAAAAAAATGTAAACCAACTTGACTTAATCAATATTTATAAAGCACAAGACCCAGTAACAGCCAACTACACTTTCATTTCAAGTGCTTATCAAATATTCACCAAAATACACCACTTATAGCTCGACTATAGAACAAATTTCAAGAAATTAAAAGAACTGATATTAAATAAAGTATGCTCTCAGACCACGAGAGAATTAAATGATAAATCAATAAAACAAGGTATCTGAAAAGTTTCCAAATATTTGGAAATTAAGTGACACATTCTAAGTTATCCATCAGTCGAAGAATTAAAAAAAAAAAGAAGAAGAAGATTAGAAACTATGTTGAAGGGCACTTGGATGGTTCAGTCAGTTAAGCGCCCAGCTCTTTGTTTTGCTTCAGCTCATGATCTCAGTGTTGTGAGATCAAGCCCCGTGTCAGGCTCCATGCTCAGTGTAGAGTGTTCTTGAGACTCTCTCTCCCTTTCCCTTTGCCAATCGGCAGGAGGGACTCTCTCTCTCTAAAATAAATAAATATTTATCTTATTTATCAAATAAATCTTCTAAAAATATGTTTAAAAACAAAATATGTGTAACTGAATAAAAATAATATGCAACATATTAAAGTTTGTGAGACACAGCTAACGTGGTACTTAGAGGACAGTTTATAGCTTTAAATACATCTATTAGAGGAGAAGAAGAAAAGGCTAAAATATATGCCCTGAGGTATTATCCTAAGAAGCTCAAAAAGGAAGTGCAAATTAAATCCAAATTAAGTAAAAGGAAGAAAATAAGAATTAAAATAAAGGTATCATACAATAGCAAAGAGAAAAAATAAATAAAACCAAAACCAGCTCTTTGAAAATATTAACAAATTTTGTAAAGTTCTACTTAAATTTATGAAGAGAGGGAGAGAAAGAGAGTAAGGGGGTGAGGCAAAGATAAAAAACAAGTTACCAGTATCAGGAATGACACAAGGGATATTACTACAGATTCTATAACTACTAAAAGGGTCATAAGGAGCATGAACAATGAAAAAATTAATGAATTGGAATTCTTTAACATTAAAAACTTCAATTCTCTGAAAGATCCCATTAAGAAAATTAAAAGACAAGCTATGTTGGAGAAGATATATACAGTACATGTATCTGACATAGATCTTGATGCCAGAATTTAAAAAGAACTCTTAATATTAAGAAGACAACCCAATTTTTTTATGGGCAGAAGAATATTTTTTTTGCTTTGAAATGTCTTTTATTTTTTAAATAGGGTTATTTATTTATATACAAATGTTGCCTTCCTGTACATCCAACTGATGAAATGTTTTCTCCATTAATCAAAATTACAGTGAATAAGTTTTTATAAATACTTTTAAGTTAATAAATATGTATAACTCTCTTGATTTTTTAATTCAATCAATTAACATGTAGTGTATTATTAGTTTCAGAGGTAGAGGTCAGTGATTCACCAGTCTTATATAACACCCAGTGCTCATTATATCACATGTAATGGGCAGAAGATTTTAACAGATATTTCACACACAAAAATACACAAATGGCCAATCATCACATAAATTCACACATAAAATCACACCCAATATTATTAGCCATCAGAGGATGAAAACTAAAACTGCAGTGGATGTCCCTGCACAAATACTAGAATAGCTTGTTAAAACAAAGGTTGATAATCAGAAGTGTTGGTGAGGCTGCAGAGCAACTGAATTCTCATCACTCCTGGTAAGAGTATAAAATATTACAAACATTTTTGAAAAGATGGGGCACCTGTGTAGTTCAGTCATTAAGTGTCTGCCTTTAGCTCAGGTCATGATCCCAGGGTCCTGGGATCAAGCCCCACATTGGGCTCCCTGCTCAGTGGGAAGCCTGCTTCTCCCTCCCAAACTCCTCCTGCTTGTGTTCCCTCCCTCTGTCAAATAAGTAAAATCTCAAAAAAAAAAAAAAAGAACACAATAAGAATATGAAAAATTCTTAGAAGTGGTTAATCATCATTTTAAGAAAGTAACAGGGTCCATATGACACCAAAATAATCAATCAGTTCAAGAGAAAAACACTTGTTTGAACTATCATATCACATGTGCACCCACATATTAATTAATGTTTCCAACTTTCGTTTACTCTGTTAACACTGAGTAAACAATACAGCTCTCTACCGTTCTTCCCATGAACCTACTAGAATCTAAATCCACTTATACTTTGGGAGACTAGAAAAAAGTAAGATCAATAAGGTTTTTCCAAGTGGCTAGGGTGTAGCAGTAGTTTTAGTGTAATTTATTCCTCAAAAAAAAATAAGAAGATGAATGAAAGTGGGGTACAAGTGCAAATTAGTATCATCAACTGATGGCTGGATCCTTTTTATATTAAGTACCTACTGTGTACAGGGCCTCATCCAAGATTCTAAACAAACAATAGGTAGGCTGAAGCCATTCTATAAACAGTGGTCTTGTTAGTCCTGGGCTCAATTTTTTAGAGAAGGAAGAGATGTCTATTTACTTTGTTACTTTTTAAAAAATTGCTAAATTAAAATCTCAGGGCTGAAAGATCTATATTTTTCTCAGAAGATGCTGGTTTAAATCTCTTTGTGTCACCCACAATCATTTCCAGGATTTGAAGTTTTTATGTATAGCCTACTAAGTGAGTAAAAGGAAGGAAATAGTTGTAAAATCATGAAACACCACAGGACATTTGGAATCAATAGCATAAAAGCATTAGATGTTGTTTCATCTGAAACGGTATCATGAGCTTTTCCATTTAACAGAATTTACTACAGAAAACAGAGCGTATCCTATTTTAGTCCCCTCAGATTTTGTTCTAAAAAATTAAATTTGTAATCTGGAGGTACTTAACATGTTTAACCTTTTAAAAAGTCCAAAATAAACAAAAATAAAAATTCACTGAGAGGAGGTTGTCATTTCTATTCCCCCATCTATCTGGATGAGATGTCTACATTACCCATTACCTAATATTAGCTAACTTTGTATGAGAGAACCAAATCTGAACATAAAACTTTCAGCTCTTAAGATGCCCTGTTGTGGGACGCCTGGGTGGTTCAGTTGGTTGAGCAGCTGCCTTCGGCTCAGGTCATGATCCCAGAGTCCTGGGATCGAGTCCCACATCGGGCTCCTTGCTCGGCAGGGAGCCTGCTTCTCTCTCTGCCTCTGCCCTCTCTGCCTGCTTGTGTGTACTCTC
>PISX010033112.1:0-15452 GCA_004024625.1 Mellivora capensis | reverse complement strand
CACTCTCTCTGGCTCAGCGCCAGGGGTGTCTGCCCTCCGTGGGGGACTTAAGCCCCTGTCCCTAACAGTTCCAATTCCCACAATTTCACCCTGCGATCTTTTCTCTTTTTGAGTGCTTTTTATCAGTCTTCAAGTTAATGCTGGTCCCCAGTCTTAGGGGACTCTCGTATTGGGGTATTACTTCCCAATGCGTCTCCTCGGGTGGCTCCCTCCCCCTTTTGTTTATCTTCTGATACCAGTCCAGTGTTCCCGCTCCGCTTTACCTGCCCACTGGCGTCTTCTGCCCCCGTAGAGATCGTGACATCCCACTGGAGTCTTCTGCCCCCGTAGAGATCCTGACGAGTAGAATTTTGATCTCAGGCTGATTTCATGAGTGATCAGAGTTCTTTGCCTAAAGTAGGAGTTGCTGGTTGGGGATGAAATTTGCTCCTCCTGTTTGTTACCATTCTGCTCTCACAGGCGGATCGTGTTCTTTACCAATTTTCCCATGTCTTTTTAAATCATTTATTGAGCACCTTCAATTGCCAGGCACTGGGCTAGTTGCATTATATAAATCATTCCTGGCCTTCAACATAACCCCATAGAAAAGGCTATTTTTCCACTAGATGCCAGACCTCAGCTTTGTTCCCCTCAGCCGTCACACCATAACATGTGGAAGTGTGTGGGTGGCAAACACTGGCATATACACCCTTTGAATCCACAAGATTCAAAGATGCCATATCTTAGGTCAAGACCCAGAGAGGTTAAAAATCCAAAGGTGTCCCAGTTAGTTCATGAGTCCATCCACCTTCAAAGGCCCCATACCAAATTTTCCTCCTCTTATCCTGACTTCAGGGTAAAATAGCTGCATGCAGGGAGGTCAGGAGGAGCACCAAAAAGATGCAGAGGCAATTTGAAAGAAGAGAATCTTAACAGAAAAGAGGTGGGTTATTGAGAAATGAAAATGTAGTATGGGCTCTACATTTCTCTCATTTCCTTCCTGTCAGAGGAAAGCCATTAGCACTCTATGGTGTTAACTGATAGCTGGTGTTTGACAAGGATCCCCTCTCTTTTATGAAAGAGATGTCTAAACAGAAAAGGGCATATCCTCACATTTGTTTGAAGCTAAGGATCAATATTCTTTGCCTCGGGAAATCCAGAAGGCTTTCAAAATGCTTGTGTGGCAAAGAAGACCAACAGACACTTCTAGACACTGAGCCTATATTCTGCAAATACGTAACATCTGCCAGAAGACGAGAGCCATCTGGCCCCTCCACAGTGGGAGAGGCTATGGCACGCAGGCGAGAGAGATCACTGCCTCCCCTCCCTGTTGCTGGCCATGGGAAGATGTCATCCTCACAATCTTATTTTGTTTTCAAATTAAAAAAAAAAAAAAAAAGAGAAAGAAACCAAGATGTTGAGAAGGGATCAGCACAAAGCGGGGTGGTAACAAATACCTTGTCCAATGTTCTTTTCCCTGAGCTATATGCACCTTTTCTGGAGTGTTCATTTCTATCTCTAAGCTACAGAAACAAAGAGCCCTAACTCTAGAAGGGCTCAGGAGGTGCTTCTCTCTGGAGTTACTGCCCCAACTTCACTGACTGTGACAAAAGTGAAAGGAATGAAAAGGCTCTGGGGAGATGATTTTCTTAAAGACCTAGAACTTTCTAACATCAGGGACCAGTCCCTGTTTGTTAAAATAGCAAGCTGAATGGTAGGGTGGGAGGAAGCAAGCTGGGAAGCAAACATCAGCTACAGTTACTGGTGGTTAGGGCTTCAACATATAGATTTTGCAGGGAGGAGACATGATTCAGCCCACAACAGCAGGAATTTACTGATGCCTCTGCTATCATGTTTCCAAAGAGCTAGACTACACTCTGGCTATGCTGGGCTATTTTTAATTCTCCAGATGTGTAATTTTCCTCAATACACATTTCTTTTCTGCCCCCTTCAGCTGGGCAATTTTACTCAACACTGAGAGCTCCACTCAGCCCTTCTTTTCTCTAGGAAGCCCTCCTCTGGGCACACAGAGCAGGGCAGACTCCAATACAGTCTTTCTCAGCCCCCTTCCTCTCCAGCACTTACTGTCACTGAAATGCATCAAGGGTGGTTTCGTTACTGTTGTCTCTCTGCCCTGCAGAGGATAGAATGCAGGCTCTGTGCCATAGGGAATTTCCTGCCTGCCACCCCTTTGTCTATCCCAATTCCTGCTATCCCAACCACTCTGCCATCAGATCTCCCAGGGAATAGGCCCTGGGAGAGAGGTGGGGACCCCAAGGCTTGGAGTGACTGCTGCATGCAGTACCCACTCTTATTTGAAGCTCTTGGGTTGCACGCTAACCTGGGTCCACTAAATACCACTGGGTCCTTTGATTGCCCTACTGGCTGCCAGTTCCCCTCCCCACCCTCACTTCAAACCTCCTTCTTTCTACCCAGAGCCCTCAAAATGAACCAATATTTCAGTTGTCCACTGTGCAGCCTACCTTAGCTTACTGGTCTGTGTGTATGAAATCTTCTTTCTTATGTCTTTGTAGGCTCAGGCTACTACTACAGAGTACCATGGCCTGGGGGGCTTAAATAGCAAACATTTATTTCTCACAGTTCTGGAGGCTGGAATTCCCAAATGAAGGTGCTGAGAGACTCCATCTGGGATGCAGATGGCTATCTTCTCATCAAATCCTCACATGTCAGAAAGAGAGAAGGTCTCCCACAACTCTTGTGAGGTCACTAATCCCGTTCATGACTGAAGCACCTGCCAAAGGCCTCACCTCCTAACACCATCACTTCAGGGGTTAAGGATTTTCAACATAGAAATCTGGAGAGGGACAAGTCAGTCCATAATATTCCCGCTTCTGAAAATTAAGGTGGCATTGGCCCATCCCAGCTCCAAGACCCTTCTCCTGCCCTCCTGTTTACTGGTGGTGGCTCCAGGCTCCTCCGAGGCAGGCATTGCATGCTGGGTGCCGCCTACCAGAGCACTCACAGAGGAGCAGCCCCAGGTGCTTCACACAGACTTCACAACTGCCCCTCACCTTGGTAGGGGCAAATACCATCTCCTCAGCAGGCAATATGCACCTGAAGGGGCCATTTCACATTAACCATAGTGACTCGGTCAGCTCAGCTGGCTGACCTTTGTTTCACAGAATTCCCTTCCCTGGACTTTCTGGTTAGGAGGGGCCACAGCAGGTATTTTGCACTAGATTTGGAGGCAGAAGCGCAGCAGTGGCTGTACTACTGCTTCTACTCAGAAACAAGGCTTGGGGGAGTGAGAGTGCAGAGATGAGACAAGTGCTTCTGCAGCTCACCGGTGAGGTGACCAACTTGATGACTCATCTTGTGGCTGGGCCTGGGCTGCAGCTCCTCCCCATTACTCCTCTAGTCCAGATGTGGACTTAGCTCTTTGACTAAAGCCATGAGCTTCCCCTGCAGGAGACCATGTCATCAAGCTTGGAGGGCATGGGAACCAACACCAGGTTTTGGCCTGTTCCCCCTGCTTCACACCCATCTTCCCTCCCCCACTGCCTCCAGCATCAGACACTGACAAGGGACTTCCAAAGGCTATTCAACCACCTAGGGCATAACAGACAGCAGTTGGTTCTGCAGCTCTGACTGAGCCCCAGCTAACGCACACTAACCAAAGCCACAGGGAGATTGCATAAACCCAGCACCACTGTTTGTGGACAGTAAGAACCGTACTGCCAAGCAACCCCAGCAGTGAAGACTCTCTCTGAAGGTCAGTCTGGGTGGGGAAGCAAAGTCTGGCCGCAAGTATACAGCAAACTGATGTCACAGCAAGGGGGGCTGATTGAATGACGTTAGTAGACAGTGGCCTGAACCTATGCCTGAGCCCATCTTCTCTGGAAACCCCAACCAGTCCTGGAGACTAAAATTCAGCTCTTGATCCCAAGCATGCCTACTCCAGAACATTCAGAGCACACCCTGAACACTCAAACCCCATCAGTGCGTCGCACACCTTTTCTACCAAGCTCTGAGCTCATCAACGGCACTTCCCTAGAACCTCTGGGGTGAGAGGACGGTGACTGCTTGTGTATCCACATGTGCTGGGAATAGTCACAGAGCCATCACCTTCACCCACATCAGCACCTAATCCCCGCCACAACACCCTATGAGACAGTTGCTCTTTTTATACCCATTTTATAGGTGAGGAAATTGAGGCTTAGAAAAGTTAAATGACCTGATCATCATCACACAACAAGGAAATAGCAGAGCTTGGGCTCTGGCCCAGAACCTAAGCTCTGCTACTCCCTTGTCATGTCTTTCATTATCTGTATTTCTAATATTTTGACTTGTGAGGCCTTCTGACTCTGGAGGGACTGCCCCTCCCTGGGCCAGTTAATTCCTAGAGATAGCAAACAGGCCACCTGGAGTGCACCTTTCAAATGCCAATCCAAGCTACCTAGAACCCACGCTCATCATCTACTTTGTGGGGCTCTCACACCCCACACCACTATCCACCTGCCCTAATCACCTTAGGGTCAGATGGCAGAAGCAGGGTCAGCCCTAGTCCCCCAGAGCCAACTGAGATATTCAAACTACCCAATCCTAAACCTCCTTACCCTCCTCACCTGCACTTTCCCACAGAACCACAGTGAAAGCTCTTGCCCACATTTTCCCCTTGCTACCTCTGTCTTCTGACTAACCCAGTGCTTCTCCGTGTGGCCCTGTGGGCTGTACTGTGACTGTTGTTCCCAGGGATCTTTGCATATAAAATACTTCTTTCATGACCATCATTTCCTTGTACATGTGTCTTATCATCTGGTGGCAACTTTCTATTTCTCGACCTGGATAGTGGCTATGTGTGTGTGCATTTCATTATTATTTTTTATTGAGATAGTGGTCAAATAACATTAAAAATCACCCTGCTAAACCACACACTCAACTCCCCATTACCCAGACCAACTCAGCCCCAGGCAACCATTAATGTGCTTCTTGTCTCTGTGGATTTGCCTATTCTGGAAATTGCACATAAACGGAATTATACAATGTGTAGACTTTTATGTCTGGCTGCTTTCACTTAGCATAATGTTTTCAAGGATCATCTATGAACCCATATACATTGTAACATGTATAGAACATTCTTTTCTTTGACTGAATGACTCCATTTCTGGATATACTGTATTTGTTTATTCATTCATCAGCTGATGAACATTTGGATTGTTTCCACCTTTTTGGCTATTATGAATAATGCTGCCATGAACATTTATATAAAATCTTTTGTGTAGACATATGTTCTAACTTGTTTTGAGTTTATACCTAGGAGTGGTACTGTGGGGTCATATGGCTGCATTTTGCATTTCCACTATCAGTGTCTGGGTTCCAATTTATCTACATCTTTGTCAACACTTGTTATAATTTTAAAAATTGGAATTATTTTCTCCCTTAATTATTCTAACTCAAGGAGACCATTTACTTTTCCTTGGTAATAATTACCTCAACTTGTAATTATATATTCCTTTGTTCTTTAACTGATTAGACTGGAGTTTTCATGCAAGCTATTGGCTGCATGCTCAGTGTTCAGCCTAGTGCCTGACACAAAATTGGTGCTCAATAAATAGTTGAGCAACTAAATGGGTAGATGGTTAACCCATGAAAAGGAAGGGCATAGCATCAGACTTATCCCACCACCAGACAGTCAGCAACTGGGCAGACATCCCCCTCCCCTCAACCCTGTGTCAGTCCCCAGGATAAGAACTGGCAGCACAGAGTGACCAGAACAAGACCTTGACCTGAGGGAAAGGGGGGAGGGGAGGTGGTCTGAAGCTTGAGACAGGTTCATAAGCTGATATTTCCCCACATGTGATCACCCCCTGATGGAGAACAGCACAAGATGACTTCAGAGCACAGAACAGGTGCACCTGCTCAGCATGGAGATCAAGAAGCCTTCTGAAAGGAGATAACACTGGTATGATAGTTAATTTTATGTGTCAGCTTGACTGAGATAAGGGATATCCTGATAGCTAGTAATTATTTCAGGGTATGTCTTTGATGGTGTTTCTGGAAGGGACTAACATTTGGTTCAGTAGACTGAGTGAAGAGATCCATCCTCACCAATGTGGGCAGCCATAATCCAATCCACTGGGGGTCTGAGTAGAACAAAAAAATGGAGGAAGGGAGTATCTCCCTCTTTCTCCCAGAGCTGGAGCTGGAGGCTCCATCTTTCTTGCCCTTGGATGCCAGATCTCCTGGTTCACAAGCCTCTGGACATGAACAAAATTATACCACATTCTTCTGATTCTCCATAACTGTGTGAGTCCATTCCTACAATAAATCATTCTCTCTCTCTCTCTCTCTCTCTCTCTCTCTCTATATATATATATATATATATATATATATATATCTTCTATTGATTCTGTTTCCCTAGAGAGCCTGTGAATACAACCAGAATTGAGCTGGGTGAAGGGAAGGATAGCAGAAGAAGAATTGAAAACCACTGTGAGATCTCACTTGACCAAAAATATCTTGTCCACTAACTTACCATAATTATACTTTGTGCCTAAGCAGCCTATAGTTCTCATCATTAGTGACAAACCTTTGGCTCAAGCCACAAAGACAAGTGGTATACCCTGAACTGCCCTACCAGAGTGCAGCACTAATTTGTGCTAGGAGAGGAGGGGCCCAATCTGGACAACAGAGGGGCAGGCAAGAGGAGGTAGGAGTCCCACACCCACACACCCTCTAAGCCAATTCTATCTCTTCACTGGGTAGCCAGTGGCCTCACCCTGGGGACCCAAGGAGACTCTGGCAATAGGCCTTCCCTGAAATCAATGAAGTCTCCCCATGCACTTAGCAACCAGCCTTCATCTTTGGCAATAATTAGATTCCTTGTAGCAGAGGGAGGTTTATACCCAGCGGCCCATCAGTCTCCCTATTTTAAAATGAATGTAAATGTTTAGGAGAAAATTAAGTGGTAAACACTCTCTGGTTGACAAGTTTGTAGCTGAACTCATGAAAGGGAATATAAGTCAAGTTACAGAAGTGTGGTCCTTTTGCTTCTACCCACTTACCACTAATGTTGGCAGACGCTGCTCACAGCCTTCATTGTTGTGACCCAGCATGAACCCAGGGCTCTACAGGCTCAGTGAGCAGAGCCCAGCTCATGTTTACAGAGGTCAAGGAAAACACACACACTGCCAGGGGACTTAAGTTTGACCAACGAAGAAATCCGCATCCCTCCTCCAAAAAGCCCTCAGCCTTCAGCCACACTCACCCACTCTGATGTGAAGGGTGCTCTACCTGATGGCATGTTTGGAGGGGTTGTCCAGCTATCCCTATACCTGCCTCCTGGACAATTGTGTGCAAAGGAAAAAGGGGTCAATCCAGGAGGCAGACAACTGTGCCACCCAGCGTGGGTGACTTGAGAAGGAATAATCACCAGCAGGGCAATCGTGGCACCAATGACAAAGCTGACTTCCCCACAAACACTTTCTTGGAGCCTCCACTCTAGATGCGTGATCTCAGCTCACCCACCTGACCCTGAGATGCTAGAGTTACTGTATGAGGAAACTGAGACCCAGAGGGATTTGATACCTTGCCCAAGATCACACAGGTAGTAAGGACAGGAAAGGTCTGTGTGACCCTGGAACCCACACTCTTGACCATCATGCCCACCCCCACACCATGGATGGCCCTGCCCCCAAGATGTGTCTTTCCCTGGCTGGGAGGGGCAGGGTGCAAACTAGTGGTGACAGGCTGTCATGGCCTATGTGGTGGATGGATATGACGAATGGACAGGCAGCTGTGGGTGGCAGGCTGAGATGGTCTCGTCTCTGTTAGTGAGCTGCCATGCTGAGACAACAGCCACTACACCAGAGGCAGCAGGTGCCCATGCCTGTGCTCCTTCATGCCCTACCCATGTTCTCCTAGTTGCAGAATGGCCCTGGATGACTACTGTACACCCCACAGCTGCACATCTTACTGAAAACCAGACATTTCTGAGGGATGACCACTTCCACACAACAAGGTCGGCTTGGTGGTGCTCCATTCCCAAGCTGAGGGTGCAGCAAGAGACCATCCTCTCCAAACTGAACCTAGAGAGGGAGATGCTAGAGGGCCACTTCCTATCCCAGCCCCCACCCAGAGCTTGCTACATGACCCAGCAGGGGGACCATGGGGGACAGTCTCATCCCACTTATTCTCATAACAACCCTGAGATGGATATTATACTCCCAGGCCTGATTGTCCATCCCTTTTAAGATCACCTTCTTTAGGGAAGCTGGGGATGGGAGAAGTTTCTCACTGACTGCTGTCCTCTTATCTAAGGGAAAGTGTCCCAAGGGAAACCCTTTCCTAGATCTCCTGCCTGCTACAGGCCTCTGCTTCTTTTTATAATGAAAATCATCAATCACCTACCCACACGTGTGGAAACTGCAGCCCATGTCCATAGAGCCCCACCTCCTTCCCCAACTGTCCACTCTGAGATATACACTAGGGACTCTGCCTGGAGAGGCCAGGTAGAGCTCAGCACTCAAGGCCAACCTTTAAGATCCCCCTACCAAGGCCAGTTTGAGATACGACTCTATTCTTTTATATATATATATATATATATATATATTTTTTTTTTTTTTTAAGATTTTATTTAATCATTTGACAGAGACACAGCAAGAGGAGGAACACAAGCAGGAGGAGTGGAAGAGGGAGAACCAGGCTTCCCACTGAGCAGGAAGCCCAATGTGGGTCTTGATCCCAGGACCCAGATCATGACCCAAGCCGAAGGCAGATGCTTAACGACTGAGCCACCCAGGCGCCTTGGCGATATACCTCTATTCTCCTGGGTATGAGTAAATAATCTCCCTCTCACTCTCTCTCTGTCTCTCTCTTCCTCCCTCCTTCCCTCCCTCTCTTTCTCTCTCTCTCATACCCTTCCCAAGAGCAGCAATCTGCACAGAATACACTGGTGGGCCAAAAATCAAATCCAACTGGCAGGTAGGTGTTGTTTGGACTACAGACATAGACTATTTCTTAATTGATTGTCAACTATTAAAATTCAAATTTCACACTAAAATCCTGATTTTCAATTTTTTTCCAAACACTGAATAAAAGACCCTCCTAAGCCCATATTTGAAAGTATAATGGCAGCCAGAGCTAAGGACCCTACAGCCAGGTTAGCTTTCTCAGGCTATCCCATCCACTTGTTCATACACTTCCCAAGCCTCAAATGGGACCTAAGTTCTTAGTCCAAACCTAAGGCAATAGGAAAACAAACTCACTTCCTAATTCCCCAAAACACACAAGCTTCTTATTGTGTAGTTAGTGCACTGAACTATTACACAGGGCCTTTTCTTTCCTTTTATATACTCTTCCATCTTTCCCACTTTCAACTATGTCCTCTCCAGGCCCCCAGGAACAGGAACCATGAATGCCAGAGCTCTTCATGTCTGCTCTGAGCTACACAAACACCCAGCCAGGCTCTAAGAGCTCTGCTTGGAAGGCCAGTTCAACTCTGAAATGAAGCACCATCTTCCATTTTAGTTGATGGCAGGGAAGGGGGGATAACATTGTGCCAGTTACAGCCACCTCCTAGAATAGGCCACCAGGGCCCTGAGAAGTCTGAAGTGAAGCCTTGTCCACCACATCAGCACTGGGCACAGGGAAGATGGAGTCAGGCTCATGCAGAGTTTGGGGATATTTGCTTATTGCACCCCACCCCACACCACACTTACCCTATTGCTTTACTCCCAAGACCCACCTGAGATAAAGACCCGGTGAATGAATGGGCTGGCAGTTCACAGAGAGTACTCCATTCGTCTGGTGGGTGGGGCACAGCTCTACTGCAACCTGCCTTGCCCACCAGCTTCAGTGCGCACAGAAACACTCATCCAACGAGCCACATCAGTCAGGCCTCGGGGCTCCTGTAGTGCCAGCATTTGGACAACCTCACCTTGTCTGGGCTACCTCAAATCCAGGGATTCTCCACCTATCCAGCTCAAGAGCCTTCCTATAATGTCCCAGCTTCCAGGGACTTAGCAGCTTTGGAGAGCATGTAGGTGGCAGAGCTGGGGCAAACATCTCTTGTCCAACCCCAAGGCCCATGCCTACCCCAGACAACTGAAAGAAAATGCAGGGAAACTCCCAGAAACAGTTGTCATAGTCTATTTGAAACAGAAGAAGGAATGTGGATATAAAGCAAGAATTTACATTATTTTTAAAACGGTATTTAAATAAGACCTAAGTTGAGTTCTATAAGGATTCAGGGAAGGATGAGGTCAGAGGGCTAAGGTAGTTGGGAACCACTTCAGGTAAGCATAGGGACCTGATCTGGACAGCAGAGGGTGGAAAGGTGAATAAGCCAGTGGGTTGTGAGGGCATTTGGGGCACAGGAAAATCACGTTCTTACAGCACATCCTGCCCTGAGGCGGTAGTCCAACATGGTCTTTCCATCCATGGGTTGGCATCTTCACCACACAGGTTGAAACACTGAGTAACAGCCACAGAGAGGGCTCTGCATGCATGTCCATGGCCAAGGCTTGCCTAATGCTCACCTGTATTAGGGCAAATGGGAATCAGTAATAACTGTGCCTGAATTTGTACCATTTTGATGGAATCATTCATCAGGGGCTTTCTTTCTGTGAAGGCCCTCAGAGATTCAGCTGTGAATCAGTTCTATGCACTGAATGACCATCTGTCCAAGCAGCATCTAAAACACCACATCATTCCTCAAGCCTCGTAGGGCACACACATGAGAACAAATTACACTGCAGTGTGATCAGTGGTAATGTAGAAAGCATCCCCTAAAAAACTTAAGTTTTATCTGAGTAAGCTCTTTCATGCCCCCACAAGGATCTCATCAGAGAAGCCACAGGCAAACAGGGACAGATCAAAAAAAAAAAAAAAAAAGAAGAATAAATAATTTTCAAGACAATTGCTAACTCCATTTTAAAGATCAGCTTTCATCTGATTAATTATATAAGAAAACAAAGGATGATAGACTCACTTAACTTGAATTTTGTTTAAATACTTGGACTGGCATAAGATTTAATGAGGCCCCTTTTTGAGGAGTATTTAAAATTATAATTTTTGTTAAAAGGACATTTGTTGAGGTCCAATAAATCTGTTGCATACGCATGTGATTTTTTTTTTTAATAAATTAAATCTCCCTCCAGTAGCTCAAAACTACCACTGGCAATAACTGTCTGATTGCAGCTTTAATGGTACTGTAATGGGGCCGGTCCATAGAGACTGCAGTTTACAGTTAACAACATCGCCTGTAATTGAGAAAGTTGATCAAGAGAGGAGAATGTTTATTATTGCTATAATTGAAAAAAACAAGTCACATTCCATCTTCATTTAAGGAAAATGGTCCTGTTAGAATATATATGTGAACCCATGGCCCCATCATCCTTTTCCTTCTTCATTGTCTCATAACAGCTTGCAGGGTCTCAGACTGGAGCCTTGAGAGGCCATGTGAAAAATCCAAGAGAAAGAGGATTGCTCCAGGCACAAAGGTATTAGTTCTCTCTGGCATCTTACTTTGTGAGCCTCTCCAGTTATTGTTCTCAAAATAGGCCAGTGCCCTGGCTATTTTTTACCACCTGTGCTCACATGGAAGAAAGTATATGAGTTAACTATTCCTGAATAAGAAACTACTCCAAAACAATACTCACTTATTATTGCTCACAAATCAGCTGGTTAGTGGGAAAGGTTGCTAATGGGATGGGTTTTGTTGCTTTTGACCTCTCCATGTGGGTTGGGTTCAGGTCTACTCTGAGAAGTTACAGGAGCTCCCAAGCAGAAGATCCTGGCATGAAAGTGACAAAAAGAGAAACTCAACACCACAAACACATTTCATGCTTTTGATCCTCTTCATCTGCTAACATTCCATTGCTAGCCCCATGGCCAAGCTCAACATACACTCATGGATTTGGAAAATATAATCTGTCTTTAGAAATAGAGGGAAGGGAATAAACATTTGCTGAATAATAATTGAATCTGGCACAGTCTGCCCTATCAATTCTTTTACCTATTCCAGGACACCCCCAAATCCTCCTCCAATCATAGTATCAGCCTGGCGGTCCAGGATCTCATAACTATATCACAACTACATGTCCTCTCTTCCTCCAGAGACAAAGGACTACAACAGGTCACAGAAATTTGAAATACTACTAGGAAATAATGCCAGGGCTTCTACCCTGTGAGTAGGGACTGTCTTTTGTTTAGGCCCTGGATTTGCTCCCTGGGAATAGATCTCCATTCACCACTTTTTACAACTCTTGGATCCACACTTGGGAAGATCTTTCCTTTTCCATTATCCTCCATGATATAACATGTTGAGAGCTTTGGAGATGATTTCCCTTTACATCCCTGAACTGCCTGCAGGAAGCTGAGAACCCATAGGTCCTTTATATCTTGAACAACCTCCACCTCTTATAGGCCAGGTTGGCCATACTTTTACCAATAGAGCTCCTTCAAACATGAAGATTTTCCATGTACTTGACTGGTTACTTCCATATGGGTTGCCAACTACCATATCCACAAACTTTTTTTTTTTTTTTCCTGAGGCATGCCTTGCTTTCCAGACTTTGGAAGCATCAAGCTTCTGTGAGACCATGCTCTCTTAATCATTCTAGAGTCCTTTGTCTAGCAAGTGCCACATTAATGGCCATAGAAATGTTAACAAGGCTGTAGCTTACTTTGAGAATGTGTTCTTGACTGGAGAGGCTGAAAATGAGCAATAGTTTTATTTTCAGACCCAGAAAGCCCAAGAATTTATGGCCTCTCCACATTCCCTCTCACTTGTTGACAGACCAGCCAGTCTTTCCTGAGTTTATCCCTTCCCTGTGGCAGCCTATCAAGGGCAACTCACAACAGCTGGAAATACAAAGATGAGTATCCTTGGAGTGCCTGGGTGGTTCAGTCATTTAAGCCTCTGCCTTGGGCTCAGGTCATGATCCCAGGGTCTTGGGATCAAGCCCGGGTTGGGCTCCCTGCTCAGTGGGGAGCCTGCTTCCTCTCCTGCTCCCTCTGTTTGTGCACTCTCTATTTCTCTCTCTCAGATAAAAATATAATCTTTAAAAAAAGAAAAAGATGAGTATCCTTCTATACCCTTCTCTGAAGAACTGTTCTTGAGGAGCTTCCAGTATAACAGAGACAATTACGGTATGCAAAGATACCAACAAAGACAGGTGAGCATGGGGGTTCTTGGAGGCACAGAGCAGAGTGGCACAGCTGACCCAGACAAAGGAGGTGACACCAAAGTTGGATCTTCGTAGATGAGCTAGAGTCGTTCTCCTGAAGGGAACAGGGAAGGGAAAGGTACAGCACATGCAAAGATGTAGCAGCTAGGAAAGACATGGGACATTCAGAGAAGTAGTTCAGGATGTTTAAGTCAATGCAGTAAACACTCACACAAGACCAGACCACACCTGAGCTACAGGAGGATGGAGAAGTCAGCCTTTGCATCAAGGAACCCACCAGGCAACTGGATAGAGCAGTGAAGGGATCATTCCCACAGAGCGGGGCAGGTCTTTAATAGAGCTAAGCACAAAGGTAGCTTGAGTCCAGAAAAGGGATGACTAGCTAAGCCTGCCATCATAGACCCAGCCCTGAGTTAGCTCTTCACAAGAAGTTACAGTTCAGTTTATAGAAGTTACCTAAGCAGAATGAGGGCCAGAAACTCATTCTAGACTGTGGGAACAGCATGGGCAAATGTCTGGAGGTGTGGCCCTGCATGGTGTGGCAGAGCATGGTGTAGGAGCACTGTAGGTATGAGCAAACGGTGTGTGTTAGTGTGTCAATGTGTGTGACTATGTGTCTGTGTATGCTTGCAAGTGCATTGTGTCTATGTGTGTACTGGTATCTTTGTATATGAGTGTGTGTATGTCTCTCTGTGTGAATGGACATGTGAGTTGCAAGTGTGTACATCAGACAGAGGTGAGCAAGACCAGGTCAAGCCCTGGAGACTGAACTCTGTCTACAGGCCAACAGGGATACATTCAGGACCTCATTAAGAAGTATGCTCCCTTCATAATCACAAGCCTGCAGGAGAAAAGGACCAGGACAGGGATAATAGGAGGTTCCAACTGGCATCAGTAGGTACAGCCCCCAGATGTTAAGATGTTAAGATGCTGGAAGATATTTTTCCTAAATCACAACTTAATGTGAAAGTATGACTAGCCCTGCCTGAGCCCTCAGCTCTGAACACAAAGCATCTGGAGTTTACCATCAAAACTTAGGGCTCTTGGGTCTAGCATAAAATAACTATATCACTGATTGCACTGCAAGAAGGTAATCAAATATCTCTGTGAAGAGGGGAAAAAATTAAAAAAAAAAAAAAAAAGAACTCAGAACTCCAGAGATTTCTCTGGAAGAATATCCCAGAAGCAAGGGCTACTGAACCAACGACAGAAGGTGGCTGACCTCCCTCATCTGGGGTCTCAGGCTCTGGTATTCCTGGCACTGGCACCCCCATCCATGAGAGATTCCATCCTTTTTTCACATCAAGCTGGGTTCGGCTTTCCAGAGCACAGCTGGAAGTGGCCGGATGCTTGAGAAGATGGTAAATCCTAAGGGGGAAGGGGGTTTCAGTGGGGAAATAAGTAGACAGAGCAAAGTGCACAGAAACAGCTTAACTCTCAAAGTGGGGTAGGATCCTGGGAATGGAGCAAAGGTCCGAGCTAGCAGTAATTCACATGGCAATCCCAACCTGCAACCCTGTGGGAAAAACCTCCCCTCACCCCAGGAGTGAGCAGAACTTCCTGCCACGATGGCTGTGCCCTCTCTTAAATCTCAGGTCCAAGAATAAGCTTCGAGGATAGACATCATCCCATTGCCCTTTCATCACTAGGATTCACTACTACAAGAAGCAGCAATTGGGGAAGAGGGGAGTGAGGAATGTGTGAAGCCCATTGGGCACAGGGCTTTCTTTTGGCATTTGAGAATGATATTGAAGATGACAGCTCAGCTCTTGCAACCACAGGTGGGTTAGGAAAATCCATGGAGATTGGGGCTTGGCACTCAGGAAACCCTGACATGAGGGCAAAATGATGCAAAAGGCCTCAGGAAGACTTCTCTGAAAGATCCCACAGACCCGTCTCAATTCTAGTTCCATCCCTCACCAGTAGCTTGCATTGGGCAAGTCAGTCCAGACAACATGAGTCCAGCATGAGTCCAGCAACTCATCCAGAAAATCAGGACTATTTTACCCAGCTCATGAAGCTGTTGTCAGGAGTAAAGGAGAGAATTCTGTGAATGTTTCTAATAGAGGAACCTGCACACAGTGGGTCTGGCTGAAAAACAGTTTGTACCCTTTATGGAAACTCCATTCATTGTTAGATTGGGAAACGCTTTCTAGATGGCCATAAGATCCACCCTGTGTTACCTGGCTGATAAAGAGCAAAGATGGGATTTGAAGGCAGGTACATCTTCCACCAAAGTGCAACTTCTTTTTTTTTTTTTAATTTCTTTTCAGCGTAACAGAGTTCATAGTTTTACACCACACCCAGTGCTCCATGCAATGC
>PISX010033111.1:0-15452 GCA_004024625.1 Mellivora capensis | reverse complement strand
ATGGAGAGGAGAAGGGAGTTGAGGGAAATTGGAGGGAGAGATGAACCATGAGAGACTATAGACTCTGAAAAACAACCTGAGGGTTTTGAAGGGGCGGGGGGTGGGAGGTTGGGGGAGCCAGGTGGTGGGCATTATGGATGGCACGCATTGCATGGAGCACTGGGTGTGGTGCAAAAACAATGAATTCTGTTACAGTGAAAAGAAATTTTTTAAAAAATGTAAAGGTTCTTGTTTTTAATCACAGGTGGGGAGTTATTCTGTCCCTTTCACTTTCCTCCTTCTATGACTTCCATAATGCATATGCTGGATGGCATCCCATACATCCCTTAAAATGTTTTTCTCTGTGCCTTACTTCTTTCTGCCACTCAGACTTCATCGTTTCAGCTGCCCTATATTCACATTTGCTAATTTGTTCTGCTGTCTGCTCAAATCTCTTGTTTAACTCTTCTAGTGTGTTTGTCTTGTTTAACTCTTCTAGTGTGTTTGTCATATAAGCTATTGAATTTTTCAGATCCAGAATTGCTATTTGGTTCCTTTTAGTATCTCTCTATATTGGTAATTCTCTACTTATTTAGGCATGATTCTTTTAATTGTCTTTCTTCTTACTTTCTTTAATTTGACCCTATTTGACCTATAACCTTGAGTAATTTTGTAATTACTTACAAAAACCTTGAGTAAATTTGATGTGTACTTGTTACTTTGTATTTATATATTACAATATTGCTGTTATGGTGATATTTATCACTGGTGTGATATTTATAGTATGGTATTGTCTGTATTCAGTATACTGTGTATTAGATCTTTATGGCTTATTTAAGTTTGTACTCTTGAACTTCAGTCTTATTCCTCTCCCCACCCCCAATCCCTGATGACCACCATTTTAATTTTTTTTTTTTCACTAGCTTGACTTTTTCAGATTCCAAATTTAAGTAATATCATACAGTACTTGTCTTTCTCCGACTTCTCCACTTGGGATAATGTGTTCAATGTCCATGGCTGTTGCAAATGACCAGTCTGCATTCTCATGGCCGAATAATATTGTGTATGTATACCACATCTTTTTTAGCCGTTTATCTGTTGATATGGAAACAACGTAAATGCCTATCTTGGCTATTGTGAATATTGCTACACTACACATGTGGATATATATATATCTCTTCACAATCCTGTTTTCATTTCCTTTAGGTGTATTTCAGAAGTGGATATTCTGGTACATATGGTACTAATTTTAATTTCTTGAGGAGCCACCATTTGGTTTTCCAAAGTGGTTGCACCAATTTACATTCCCACCAACAGTGCATAAGTGTTCCCTCTCACTACGTTTTCACCAGCATCTGTTGTCTTCCTGATGATAGCCATTTACCAAGGGTGAAGCCATTGTGATATCTCCTTGTGGTTTTGATTTGCATTTCCCTGATGATTAATGGTACCAACCATCTTTTCATGTGCTTGTTGGCCATTTTGATGTGCTCAATGGAAAAATTTCAATTTAGTACTTCTGTTTTTTTAATGTTGATTATTTATTTGTATGAATTCTTTATTTTGTATATTAACCATATATATATGGGGATTAACAATTTAGAGCTTGCAAAATTTTTCATTCTGTGGGCCATTTTTCATTTTGTTCTTTCTTTTGCGGTACAGAAATTTGAGTTTGATTTCATCTCATTTTTTAATTTTTGTGTTTGTGTTTTTTTGTATCACATCCAAAAATCCTTGCCAATACCAGTATAAAGGACTTCTTTCTTGCATTTTCTTCTAGAAGTTTCATGGAATCAGTTCATTATGTTTAAGTCTTTAACCTATTTTAATTTTTTTCTGAGTGGTGTAAGTTAGGGGTACAATTTCATTATTTTGCATGTGTTTCTTCAGTTTTCCCAGCACTGTTTGTTGATGTGACTATGCTTTTCCCATAGGGATGTCTTGACTTCTTTGTTGACTATTTATTGACTGAATATACCAGAATTTAATTCCGGGTTCTCTGCTCTATTACCTATGTATCTTTTTTTATGCCAGTGCCACACTGTTCTTATAACTGTGGCTTTGTACTATAGTTTGAATCAGACAGCATGATACCTCCATCTTTGGTCTTTTTTCTTAGGATTTCTTTGGCTATTTAGAAACTTCTGTAGTTCCACATAAGTTTTGGGACTGTTTTCTATGTCTTTGGTATTTTTATAGGGAACGAATTGTACACGTAGATGACTCTGGGCAGTATGGATATTTTAACAATATCAATTGTAGTTCATGAACACAAATCACTATTTTTGTGTATGCAGACTTCCTGAGAATTGTTTTTGATTCTGTTGTGAGTGGAATGGTTTTATTTCTTTTTAGAGGCTTCATCATTACTGTAAATGTAGGCAATGGATTTCTGTATGTTGATTTTGCATTCTGCCACTTTCCTGAAATCATTGATTCATTCTAATTGTTTTTTAGTTAACACTTTAATTTGACACTCAATTTAAATTAACACTTTAAAGTTAACACTTTAAATTGACTCAGAGAGATACAGTCATCAGAAAATGACCATAATTTTACTTTTTTCTGTTTGTATGCCTTTTTTTTTGTCTTGCTTAATTACACCTTCTAGGGTTTCTAATACTTTATTGAATAAGAGTAGTGAGAGTGCACATCCTTGCCTTGTTCCCAATCTTAGAGGAAACAGTTTCAACTTTTCTCCATTGAATATCCTGTTCATTGTGGGTTTCTCATTTGGTAAACTTTATTAAGTTGAAGGATGTATCTTTTAGACCATTCTGCTTTTATCAGGAAAGGATGTTGCATTTAGTCAAATTCCTCTTCACCTACTGATGTAATTGTTTTTTAATCTTTTAATAATTAGCACATTTATAATGCTTATTACATTTATTGATTTGTGTATGTTGAATCGTCCTTGCATACTGGGGTGGGGGAACACTTGATCATGTTGTGTAATCATTTTGATATGTTCATTTGATATGACTCTGGGTTGCTAATATTTTGACAAATTTTGCACCTATAGTCATCATATAAATAGGGCTATAGTTTAGCTTTCTTATGGCATCCTTTCTGGTTTTGGTGTCAAGTTAATAATACTGACTTCTTAAATTGAGTATGAACACATTCACTCTCCTTGATATTTTGGAAGAGTTTGAGAAGTAGTGGTATTAATTTATGTTGGTATATTTGGTAGAATTCACCAGTGAAGCTCTCTCGTCCTGGAATTTTCTGTGGTGAGTTGTTTTGGATTACTGATTCAGTACCTTAACCTGTTAATCTGCTCAAATTTTCTCTTTCTTCCTGATTTAGTCTTGGTAGGTAGTGTGTTTCTAGAAATGTATTCATTTCTTCAGTGTTTTTTGTTAATATAACTGTTCATGGTATTCTCTTACAATCTTGTGAATTTTCATAGTATGTCTTCTCTTTCATTTCTGACTTTGTTGAGTCTTCTCTTTTTTTCTTGATGAGTTGAACTAAAGATTTGTCAATTTTATTGGTCTTTTCACAGAACTAGCTTGTAGTTTTGTTGATCTGTTTTATTGTTTTTCTGGTCTTTATTTCTACTCTGATCTTTATTATTTCCTTAATTTCAGTAACTTTAGGCTCAGTTTCTTACTTGACTAATTCCTTGAGGTATTAAGTTTGCTTGAAAATTTTATTTAATATATCTGTATTGCTATAAACCTTACTCCCAGCACTGCTTTTGTTGCATCCCACAAGATTTAATAGGTTGTATTTCCATTTTCATTGGTTTTGAGAAAATAAATTATTTTCCTTTGATTGTTTAGAAGTGTGTTATTCAGGGGCTGCCTGGGTGACTCAGTCGGTTAAGCATCTGCCTTTGGCTCAGGTCATGATCCTGGGGTTCTGAGATCAAGTCCTGCATCTGGCTCTTTGCTCAGCGAGGAACCCGATACTCCCTCTCCCACTCTCTCTCAGCTAAGTAAAAATAATAAAAATCTTAAAAGAAGTGTATTATTTATACATATATATGTATATGTATATATGCACATAATTTGTAGAGTTTCACTTTCTTTTTATTAATTTCTAGTGTCATACCATTTTGGTTAAAAAAAAAGTTGATATAATTTCAATCTTAAATTCACTAATCTTTTTATGTTTTCTGTCCTTTCCTATGATCTATCCCAGAGAAAGCTGCATGTGTACTTGAGAAGAAGGTGTATTCTGCTGCTATTGGATGGGATGTGTTTTATCTATCGAAGTATAGGTAGAACAAATGTACTTAAGTCCCATGTTTCCCTCTGATTTGCTATCTGTATGACCTTCCCATTGCTGACAGTGGGATATTTACAGCCTCTACAATTACCATATTGTCTGTTTTTCCCTTAAGTTCTATTAGTATTTGCTTAATATATTTTGGTACTTACTTACTGTTAGGAGCATATATACTTTTGATTGTTATATCTTCTTGATGTATTGGTATTTTTATTACCATTTTGGATTGAAGTTGATTTGTCTGATATAAATATGGCTTTGGGTTTATACTTGCTTGGAATATCTTCTTTTATTCCTTGTGAGTTTATGTCTATACAGCTGAACTGAGTTACCTGTAGGTAGCATATTAACTTTTTTATTTTGTCATACATTGAGTTACTCTGTGCCTTTGTACTGTTAAGTTTAGTCCATATATATTCAGGGTGATTTTTGCCTTCTGGTTATTTTATATCTCTGTTGTTTTTCTTTTTTCATATGCTTCTGTAAATTGATGATTTTCTGTGGTGGTATGCTCTGTATCCTCTTTTTATGGTTTAGTGATCTACTATAGAGTTTTCCTTTGTGGTTACCACGAAGTTTACATATCTCATGGATAAAACAGTCCTTTTCTGCTGATAGGAATTTCATTTGTTTATGAAGATTCTATCCGTTTACTCCTCAAATAAATAAATAATTTATTTACAGATTTTATTTATTTATTTGAGAGAGAGAGAGAGAGGGAAGCCCAACATGGGGCTTGTTCCCAGGACCCTTGGATCATGACCTGAGCTGAAAGTAGACACTTAACTGACTGAGTCACCCATGTGCCCCTCCACTTTATATTTTTGTAGTTGCAAATGATCTCTTTATTCTGTGACTCACTACTATAAAAACTACAGGTTTTAATGCTCTTTTAACCTTTCTCATATGATTAACACACTCTTCTAGAGTTATAGTTTTTTAATTGTGTAATTTTTGTCACCTTACTTAGAATTTTGTGTCATTTCGATTTTTTGTTTTAGCTTGAAGAACTCTTTTCAACATTTCTTGTAGGGCAAGTCCAGTGGTGCTGAACATTTTTCTTTCTTTCACCTGGGAAAGCCTTTATATTGCTCTTTCATACCTGCATATAATTGCTGGATAGAATATTCTTTAAAGTTTATTTTTGTGTATGGTTAACAAAAGTAATCTAGTTTTCCTAGCACCATTTATTGAAGAAACTACCTTTTCCTCAATAAGTATTCTTGCCTCCTTTGTCTTAAATTATTTGACCCTGTAAACATAGGTTTATTTCTGGGCTCTCTATTCTGTTCCATTGACCTATGTGTCCATTTTCTGTGCCAGGACCACAGTTTTGATTATTACAGCTTTGCAGTATAGTTTAAAAACTGAGATCATGAGATATCCAGCTTTGTTCTTTTTTCTCAAGATTACTTTGGCTCTTCTGAGTCCTTTCTGGTTCCTACAAATTTTACAATTATTCTAGCTCTATGAAAAATGATACTGATATTTTGATATAATTTGCACTGAATCTGTAAATACTTTTGCATAGTATGGAGCATTTTTTTTCCATTTATTTGTGTTATCTTCAGTTTTTCATCAATAGGTTATAACTTTCAGAGTATAGGATTTTAGCCCCTTGTTTAAATTTACGCCTAGCTATTTTATTCTTTTTGGTGCAATTATGAATCAGATTTTCTTCACTTCCCTTTCTGCTAGTTTGTATGAAAACACCGCATGATACCTTCTAGCTCCATCTGTATTGTTACAAATGGCAAGATTTCATTCCTTTTTATGGCTGAATAATATTCCTTTGTAGGAAAAAGTGATACATATTAATATATTCAATTGTAGGGAATATATTAACATATATTAATATTAAATATTCATGTTATATTTACATATGATATAAATTACTTAATGGTTAGTTTATAACTATTATATGTTTTATACAATACATGTAATATATTAAATTTTTATATCTATATATAGATATAGATATCTCACATCTTCTTTATGAATTTATCAATAGATGTTTCGGTTCCTTCCACATCTTGGCCTTTGTATGTAATGCTGCTATTAACATAGGAAGGCAAGTGTTCCTTTGAATTAATGTTCTTGTATTCTTCGGGTAAATAGTCAGTAGGGCAATTACTGGATCATGGGCTACTTCTTATTTTCTGAGGAATCCCCATGCTGTTTTCCACAGTGGCTGCACCAGTTTGCATTCCCACGAACAGTGCACAAGGGTTCCTTTTTCTCCATATTCTTGCAATGACATAAGTAGAGCTATAGAATAAAATGCTAAGCAAAATAAGTAAGGCAGAGAAAGACAAACACCAAAAGTGAAATAATATGTGTGATTTAAGAAACAAAATGAACAAGAAAAGGGGAAAATAAGAGAAAGGCAAAGCGAGAAACAAAATCTTCCTTGTACAGAACAAATTGGTGGTTCCCAGAGGAAGGTGGGAAGGGGGTGATTTTTAACAGGTGATAGTGATTAAGGAGTGCACTTGTCATGATGAGCACCGGGAGTTGTACAGTCGCTATATTGTACACTTGAAGCTAATATCACACTGTATGTTAGCGGTATTGGAATTAAAAACCACAGATTTCTGTGATTTGTGTCTTGCAACATTACAGAATTCACTTCAGTACCATGTCTTCTGCAAATAGTGAAGATTTTACTTCTTTCTATGGATTTTAATACTTTTTATTCTTTTTGTTCTCTGATTGCTGTGGCCTGGGCTTTCTTCCAATACTATATTGAGTAAAAATGGTGAGAATGAATGTCCTTGTATTGTTCTTGATCTTCCTGGAGTATACGATTAGCCTGAGATGGTCATATATGGTATTGATCATATGTTCCCTCAATCTTCACTCTTGAGAGTTTAAACCAGGTGTTGTATTTTGACAAATGCTTTTTCTGCATCTATAAGATATCATGTGATTTTTATCCAATTTGTTAATTTGGCATATCACTTTGATCTGTGAGTATTGAGCCACTCTTGCATACGTGAATTAAATCCCTCTTAATGGTTGATGATGATGCTTTTAATGTATTCTTCCATTTCATTTACTGAAATTGAGGATATTTGAATCTATGTTCATCAAGAGTACTGACCTGTATGGGGCATCTGGGTAGCTCAGTTGGTTCAGTGTCTGCCTCTTGATTTTTGGCTCAGGTCATATCTTAGGGTCGTGAGACTAGCCCCACATGGGGCTCCATGCTCACAAAGGAGTCTGCTTGAAATTCTCTCCCACCCATTGCCCCACACCCGACACCCCAAATAAATCAATCAATCTTGGGTGGAGGGAAAAGACTATTGACCTGTAAACTTTTTTTTCTTGTATTTTGATTTTGTAGTAAGGTAATGATGGCCTTATAGAATGAATTTGGAAGTATCCTTCCTCTCTCTCTCTTTTTTTTTTTTCTGTAAACTTTTTTTTTTTCTTGTATTTTGATTTTGTAGTAAGGTAGTGATGGCCTTATAGAATGAATTTGGAAGCATCCTTTCTCTCTCTCTCTCTCTCTCTCTTTTTCCCTTTGTTGCAATAGTTTGAGAAGCATAGACTTTATCTCTTTAAATGTTTAATAGAATTCACCAGTGAAGCCATGTGGTCATGAATTTTTGTTTGCTGGGATTTTGTTTACTAATTCAATTTTGTTTATAGTTAACAGTCTATTCAGATTTCCTATTTCTTCTTGATTCATTATTGGAAGATTTATGTTTCTAAGAATTTATGCATTTATTTTAGGTTGTTCAGCCCTTGGGCATATTTTTTTCATAATCTCATAATGCTTTATATTTCTGTGGTATCATTGGGCCTATATACTATTTCTGATTTGGGGTCTTTCTTGGTGATCTGGTTAAAGGCTTATTTCCCTTTTCCAAAGCCAGTGCTTTGGTTTATTGACGTTTTCAATTTTTTTTTATATCCTTCATTTTTCTACACTCTGATCTTTATTATTGTATTCCTACCAACATTGGACTTTGTTCTTTTTAGCCCAGTCTGGTATAAGTTTAGATTGTACTTTTTCTCATTTCTTGAGGTTGGCCTGTATAATTATAAACTTTTCTCTTAGAATTGTTTTTGATGCATCCCCCAAACACTAGAACCATAATTTGTTTCCATTTTCTCCTGTACTTTATTTCCTCTTGGGTCACTGAAGAACATATTGAGTTAGGCTCCATATTTGTGTGTGTGTTTTTTTCTTCCAGTTTGTTTTGTAAATTCTGGTTGCATAAGTTCTATCACTGTGTTGCGCAAGATGGTTGTTATTTCAATCTTAAGCATTTTGAAACTTGTTTTAGGCCTAACTTGTTTTCTATCTTGGAAAATGTCCATGTTCATTTGAAAAGAATGTGTGATCTATTTTGGGATTCGGTGTCCCATATATATTTGGTCTAATGTGTCATTCAGAGCTACTTATTCTTTATCGGTTTTCTGTCTGGATGATCTGTTTATTGATGTAAGTGGGGTGAAGTTCCCTACTATTATTATATTGTCAATTTCTCTCAGTCTTTTAATATTTGCTTTATATATTTAGGTGCTCTGATGTTCGGTGCATAAATATTTACAATCATTATGTCTTCTTGTTAGCTTGATCCCTTTATCATTATGTAGTGTCCTTTGTCTCTTGTGAGTCTCTTTTAATGTCTATTTTGTCTGAAATTAAGAATGCTACCCTAGCTTATTTTTCTCCTTTCACTGACTTGGAAATTCTTTTTATCCCTTCACTTTGTGTCTTTAGGTCTTAAATGAGACTCTTGTATGCAACATATAGATTGGTCTTATTTTTATTCATCCAGTTACCCTATGTCTTTTGATTAGAACATTAAGCCATTTGCATTAATTATTAATAGATATGCACGTCATTATTTTCTGGTTCTTTTTGGAACTTTTTTCCCTTATGATTTCATGATTCTATGTATTACAGGGTTTTTGTTTGTTTGTTTGTGTGTGGTTACCATGATTTTCATCTATAGCATGCTATGTGTATAACAGCCTATAGTAAATTTTTTGTTGTCTAATTTCAAACATATTACAACACTGCATTGTTACTGTACCCTCATTATTCATACTTGCTCATATATATTTTGCACGCTTTGTGTATTTTTTGTAGATATAATTGGCTGTATGTTGTCTTTAAAGTTCTTACTTGCTTACTCTGCTCTTACCACTAATTTTTTCCTTTAATAATTTTCTTCTAGTTATAATAATTTTTTTCTGCTTAAAGAAGTTTTTATAAGGCCAGTTTAATGCTGATGAACTTAACTTTTCTTCATCTTGGAAACTATCTTTCCTTCAGTTATGAATAATGTACTTCCTGGGTTCAGTATTCTTGGTTGTAGGTTTTTGTTTGTTTTTTCTTTCAGGACATATTATGTCCTTCCCACAGGCCTGAAAAGTTTATGCTGAAAAATTAGCAGATAGACTTATGGGTTTCCTTTGTATATAACTAGTTGGTTTTTCTCTTGCTGCTTTTGAGATCCTCTTTTTAATTTTTGACAATTTATTATGTGTCTTGGTGTGGACTTTCTTGGCTTCATTCTTTCTAGGCCTTCTGTGTTCTTCTACGACCCTCTTCCCCTCCCCATCCCCCACACTTTAAGGAAATTGTCTGCCCTTTTTGCCTTCAAGGACCCATATAATGTGAAGGTCAGTATGCTTTATGTTGTCTCAGATATCCATTAGTATAACCTCATTTTAAAAAATCCTATGTTTTTGTAGTTCAGCTTGAATGAATTTCCACTTCCCTGTCTTCTAGATTGTTGATCTATTCCTTTGTACCCACTAATCTACTGTTAATTCCCCCTAGTATGTTTTCATTTTAGTTATTGTATTCTTCAATCCTGAATGGTTCTTTTTTTATATTTCCTATTTCTTTGGATAAACTGTGAGAACTTCAACAATCATCTCTCATAACCATTACACTGAACTCTTTATCAGGTAGACTGCTTATCTCTACTTCATTTAGCTTATTCTAAAGTTTTGTTTTGTTCCCTTGTTTGGAGCATAGTCCTCTGACTCCTCATTTTGTCTGCTTTCTGTTTGTTTCTGTGTGTTAGGTAGGGCAGCTCTGTCTCTCAGTCTTGAAAGTCATGGCCTTACGTAGGAGGTATCCTGTGGGACCCAGTAGCACAACCCCTGCTGGTCATCAAAACCATGTGCTCCAGAGTATCCCCTGTGTGAGCTATATACACCCTCCTGTTGTCACAGATATGCTAATAGACAAGTTTGCCCCGTCTTCCTGATTCAAGATTCCATTTGGTGTGGTACCAGTGCTGCTAGCATGGTGGCCACCTTCTAGGAACACTGATCCCAGATAAGGTTGCCCACTATGTCTGGTGGGGCTTGAGACACTTTGGAGAGGAATGAGCTTTGGTGGGTGAAGTAGATAGACTGAAAGTTGTGAGGAAAACTTATGCTTTCATAAGTTAACCACCCCCCAGTTGCCTTTAAGATTCTTTCTTCATCATTGATCTTTGCCAGTTTCATTATTAGTTTGTCTTGGTAAAGTTCTTTTTGCACGGAAATAATATAGTATTCAATTAGCTTTGTTAAACTGTCCAGTTCTTGTCCCAAGTTTGGGAAGTTCTGAGCTAATATTACTTTAAAGATTTTATTTATTTGACAGAGTGAGAGAGCACAAGCAGAGGGAGCAGCAGGAAGAGGGAGAAGCCAGCTCCTCTCTGAGTGGGGAGCCTGATGTGGGGCTGGTTCCCAGGACTTTGGGATCATGACTTAAGCCAAAGACAGGTGCTTAACCAATTGAACCACCCAGGCAGGCACCCTATAAAATTCCCTTATTTCATATCTGTTATTCTTATAGCAGTTTTTTCTAATGGAGTTTAAAAGTGAAGGAACTCTAAATATTTACCAATCTGTTTTTTTCTCCTCTTCCACCTGAACCATTTCTACATTCTTATTTTCCAGATTATGTATTCTCTCTTCCATTTGATCTGCTCTGTTTTCAGTGGTTTATAATGCATTCTTCATCTGAGTTCTTCAGTTCCAAAATTTAATTTTATTCATGAGTTCATTGAATTGGCTTTCTGAATTTTCTTTGAGCTTGTTGAGTTTCTTCATAAGAGCTAGTCTGAAATCTTTGCAAGCTATATCACAGTATTCCATGTCTCTGAGTTTGGTACTGGAGAATTCATTTTCTTTTAGTGATACCATATTGCAGTGCTTCTTCATAGCATTTGATGAGATGTACCACCATTGTTACATTTGAAGTACCAAACATTTGTTTTCACAGAGATGAGACTTTGTTTACTTAGAATTCTACAGCTGACCCCTGACTAAAGCCAGGGCTTGGGGTGCTAACCTCTTGTACATTCAGAAATTTGTGTATAACATTAGAGTCCACTTAAATACTTAATGCTATTGACAGGAAGCCTTGCAAACTATTTAAAGTCAATGAAGTCATATATGTACTATAAGCCTTAAATTAAAATACTGTACTGCATCAAAAACCCCCACAATACCACCACCACCAACAAAACATCTACACTTTGCTGAGCACAGATAGTTCAAGGGCCAACTGTAATTACCAGCCTGTTGGACTGGCAGACTCATTCTTTCATTTTCCATAAGGTGGCACTATAGCATAAGTTTTTGGTTTCTCCTGACTTTCCCCACTGCCCCTGCTCCCTAAGCTGGCATAAAATTCTTTCAGCATAGTCTGGACAGTTGTGTGCTTAGCACTTCGGGGCTCTGTATGATTATTCCTACGTTTGGTCATATATTTCACTTTGATACGTGCTCCATTTCTTACACTTAAGTCCAGTCCTTTTGTATGCAAGTGATTAAATTCCTATAAGTGGAGGGAAGTGTGACATTCTGTGTCTCTGTAAAGAACAGAATTTAAGTTGCCATCAGCTAACCCATGTCCTCCTCCCAGTCATTCAGCTAAGATGTTATTATATCCTTGCTCTGGGCATGATGCTTGGCTGGTACTTTGGAAGTAAACATGCCATGCCAAGCTTAAAGACCAAACAAGGACAGGGAGAAGATCCAATCCAGTTTTAGTGCATTCTAAAAGTAAAACCACCTGTGTCATTCCCCACTAAGTACATACAAGTTCTTCATTCAGGGTTTTTGCTTAAAACTGTCTAAAGACAACCAACTTCCAGATATCCCCTCCTTCAAAGAGATTTATAGATAGTTTTTTACTTAAACAATCTCCTCCCTATTGGTCAAAACTAAAGCTAAATGAATTATGCTCTTGCAATGGTTGTGTTATGAACAAAAGAAAAATGTTAAAATAGGTTAAATATTAGAATATTCCTTTAAAATGATTAATTTTCATTATCGGGTCGATTATGCCTGAAGAATTTATGCATACTCTGCATTGTTCGTTAGTGCTGAGTAAAAATAAAATACTGAAAATGTAATTACACATAAAGTAAGAAATTTTATGGACTGCTCAATAATGCATTATCAAAGTAGTGGTGAAACATTAACTCTTTAACCATAACAAAGAAAAAGATCAAACGTTTCCCTGCAGAGTCACAACCTAATGGTGGTTCAATATTTCATTAGTATGGCTCCAGGCAAGTGGAATGCTTGTACTGAAACCCTATCCTGCTGAGAAAACTGACAGTGTGGAGGATGGAGAGACAGAATTAAAGGCCACACCATGTTGGTATATTAGTGGCCAAATCGCCAATGCGTCCAGGATACAGAGCTGTCTGCCTCTTAAACTAACCCTTAGGCAGCTGGAACTCTACTGGAGAGTTCTATCTATGCTCTTTGCTGGAATTATTAGCCTTTAGACAGACTAGCTAAAGCCAGATGGCTTTTCTAAATGGAAACCACAATATTGGAAATTGATTCTTTTAAAATAAATTTTGCTTTAGCATCAAGCTACAAATAAATTCAACAACTTAATTCTAACATTGCATGGTAACTTTATAGTTACTATTTTTTGTGATCTCAAAGAACTTTGAATTTATCTTAAGTCTCTGTATAAATAATGGTTATTATAAGGTATCTAATTGTCATTATTATGAGATGATTAGCATGGAAATAGGTTCCTTTTCATTTCTTAGCAATTCAGTTCTGTCTTTAGCATGACAGATGTCTCTACTACACACAAGAGTCCCCTAGGGTCTTGGCACTTGTGGTGGGCAGTTCCATATGAGCTCAATGCCACCAGCATGCACCTGCAGCTGTTCCATATTTCTTTTCACATCCTAACACAGTTCCTGGGGCTCATGAGGCCTGTATAGAGGTGCAGCCTGGAAGACACAGTTGGGGGAGGGAGCGGACGATCCCAGGGCACCTTAACCAATGGAGAATGGAAGCCAGTAGAGGGGAAAATGCCTCAGTTTTCCATCTATTGAGAGCACAGTTTTGGTGGTCATGTTGTATACTTCTCAGAAATATCAAAGGGATGTAACCATATAGAATGGGCTAAGAAACACTCTTATACATATTTCCTTCCTCTTCCTCATTCACCTTGTTCATCCAACTCTGCCGGAAATTACCTACTAACAAATTACCCACATTGAACTTCTCAGCATCTGAGAACCCCCAAGTAGCAGCCCCACTCACTATCGACAGTTTTTATTTCCCTAATAATGATAACATTTTAACTTGTGTCCTCTTGTCTACATTAAATTCCTTTTACAAATTAGGAAATTCTAGTTCAGGTTTGACTAATCTGAATCATACACACACAATTTCTCACCTGGTGATAAATATTTTCCAGTAGTGCTTCATCAATTATTTTACCAGTCAGTCCTCTGGGTAACTTTCTCTTTTTTCATTGCAAAACAAACAGTGTAAACAATGAAAATTCAAGCATCCATGTGAAACAAATGTCTCATGAAAATGACAATAGATACTGAAACTGGGCTTATGGTTGTACAAGTCATATTGAATAAATCCCATATCTATTCCACTGAAGTAAGAGACCATATCATTGATCATTTTTTTATTCATTACTAAGTTGACAGCACAGAACTTATCCTTCTATTACTTATATAGAAAGCTGGTGCTTTATAAAAATATTTATGAATAAGTATGTGAAACCAGTATGCCAGGGATACTTCACATTCTTCCTGAAACAGGTTTACATCAAACAAAAATCTCCATCCAGCACCCAATTATAATTAAAAGGCAATTAAAATACTTGAAATTTTAAAAAAAATACTTGAAATTATTTGAGAAGCACCCACCTCCAATAAAAAGGATCACAACAAAGCACAATAAATCCTAACACCTTGCTCTAATTTTGATGTCCTCCCTTCCTCTTGGACAGGGTAAAGCTCCCTAAATCCAGTATTCACATAGGTATTAAGCCCCTCAAGTTCTAACCCTAACAAAACTGTTAAAACAAGTGTTGGCAAGGATGTAGAGAAACGGGAATTCTCTTTCAGTGTTGGTGAGAATGTAAATTGGTTCAGCCATGGTGGAAAAGAGTCTACAGGTTCCTCAAAAGATTGAAAACATCAGGGTACCAACTGTCAGTTAAGCATCCGACTCTTGATGTTGGCTGCCGTGATTTCAGCGTGCTGGGACTGAGCCCTGTGCCAGACTCCACACCCAGCAGGGAGTCTGCTTCAGGATTCTCTCTCCCCTCCCCCCTCTCCCCTTACTCTCTCTCACTCCCTCTAAAATAAATAAATCTTTAAAAAAATTAAAAATAGCAATACCATATGACCCAATAGTTCTCCTGGTGGGTATTTACCCAGGAAAAATGAGAACACAAACTGGAGAAGATTTATGCACCTCTATGTTGATTGCAGAATTATTTACAATTGTTAAGACATGGAAGTAGCCATCGATAAATCAATAAGGAAAATATGGTGTGTGTGTGTGTGTGTGTTATAATGGAATATTACACAGCTCTAAAATAGGTTGATAACATGCCATTTGAGGCAACAGGAATGCACTTAAAGGGACCAGGTTAAGTGAAATATGTCAGACTGAGGAAGATAAATACCGTATGACTCCACTCATAAAGGAAATCTCTAAAAAATGAATAAATAAACTGGTGGTTGTCAGAAGTGAGAAGGTTGGGCAAAATGGGTAAAGGAGAGAGGGAGATACAGTCCTTCAGTATGAGGGAGATACAGTCCTTCAGTATGAGGGAGATACAGTCCTTCAGTATGAGGGAGATACAGTCCTTCAGTATGAGGGAGATACAGTCCTTCAGTATGAGGGAGATACAGTCCTTCAGTATGAGGGAGATACAGTCCTTCAGTATGAGGGAGATACAGTCCTTCAGTATGAGGGAG
>PISX010033110.1:0-15455 GCA_004024625.1 Mellivora capensis | reverse complement strand
GTCTTGAATGGATGTAGATATAAGGACAATGAAGTTAACTCTGATGTCTCTCGTTCCCATAAGAGGGCCCTGAAAAGGGCAGATGGAGTGCAGGCCCTGGGCTGGTTGGGCCCTACACTCATCACCACGACTGTCTCTGCAGCTCCACATTCAGGAACACTCTCCAGAGGGGCAGACTCGACTTGGTGTTGGCAGCTCTTTTCCGGTAAGCGCTCAGGGGAGCCCAATATTTAATGACTTCTCTGATCCGAAGGTGCTGCTAATCTATTATCACCCTCAACATGACACTGGGGCTATTTGTTTGTTTTTCAGAAATTGGCTGCATCGATTTCTGCCCAATGTTAAACGCTGCCCAGCTGTCTGGGAAGCACCGAGGCAAGAGAAGACAAGGGCTAATCAGAAGCAGAGCAGAATTTTCTTATGTGCCAGCATTTGAGGAAATGCAGGAAGTCTGCCCCAGATATGTCTTGTCTCCTCTGGCCCTATACAGGGGCCATAGTTCCACTATAAGCGTCAGAGTACTTTCAGAGCTGGAGGAGCCCACAGACAACATCCGAACACCCAGGGCAACGCTACTGAGACCTGCTGGGGGGAGGGGAGTGGCTTCCTGAGGTCATCCAGGGGGTATGGGCAGCTTTTTCAGCCCCTCGGCCCCAGTGCAAGACATCTACAGGTCACTCACTAAATATTTCTATATGTTTGGGCGGAGTCCTAGACATAGCTCTCTGAAATGAATAAGATTATGAGGCAGGTAGGAATTCTTAGAGGACGGGTAGTTGGGGAAAGATCTTAGAGGCAAAGGAGGGGTTCAGGAAGAAGTCCTTAGCAGAGCACAGGGTACTTGTAGGGTTCTGCTTTTAGGTTTCCAGACCCAATTCCAATGTGGGGGTGGTTTCCCCCACATAACATGCAGCAATTCTAAGATACCCAAGTTGATTCTAACACTGTCTACCCAGAGGCAGCAACAGATCCCACAGGGGGAGGGCTCAGTCCTACAAGAGTGGCCAACCCCCACTTAAGAGGCCAGTCACAAACCCCTGCTGTACCTGTGCTTCTAACCCACCTGCTACAGACTGGGATTTCCAACCATATCCTCCTTGGGTTCTTTTAATTTGCTAGGGCAGCTCACAAAACTCAGGGAAATACTCCCTTGCACTTACCAGTTTGTTAAAAGATATGATGAAGGATACAAATCAACAGCCAGGTGAAGGGATGCCTAGGGCAAGGTCTGGGGAAAGGGCTCGGACCTTTCATGCCCTCTCCAGGGGTGCCAGTGTCCCCATTCCTCCACATGTTAACAAAAAGGGAGCCCCTGACCTTAGACTTCTTGGGTTTTGTGGAGGCTTCATTGCATAGCCTTGACTGAATAAATTCTTCACCATTGACTGATTCAACTTCCAGGCCCCTCCCCTCCCCAGGGGTCAGGAGGGTGGGATGGAAAGTTCCAACCTCTAATCCTAAAGTTGGTCCTCCTGGCAACCAGCCTCTTCCCTTGGATGGGGTCCAAATTTATCTCATTCACATAACAAAAGACACCTCTATCAGCCTCATCACAGGAAATTCCAAAGGTTTTAGGAGCCCTGAGCCAAGAACCCTGGGAAAAGACCAAATACGTTCAAGAAATATATTTTGGTCATCTGAAAGACCAAATAAGTATTTCTTATAAATCAACATATTGTAGGACTGATTAGAGGGGAGCCAAAAGGATTAGGATTAGGAAAGGATAAGATAAAGGATAAGATTAGAGCCCCATGATGGTGGACAGCCTTGAGCACTGGAGTCAGGCATTGCACCTCCCTCCTCCGCCTGATCATCTGGTAATCCCAGAACTTTTGCTCAGTATAACGTCTATGACTTGACTCCTCTTGACATCTGCCATCTTCCTTAAACACAGCAATGTTCTTTCATCCATTCATTTAGTAAATGTTTACTGAGTGTCTACACAGGTCAGGCACTGGACGAGGATGGGGATTCAGAAGGGCTGAGACAAAGCTCCTCACCTCATGGAAGTTATATTCCCATTGGATGTAACACACAAAAATGATTACAGAGTGTGCTCTATGCTCTGAAGAGAAGAAACAGAACAATGTGGGAGGTATGGAGCCGTGGGAAAAACTTTAGATATGAGGGTCAGGGAAGGCCCCTCTGAGGAGGTGACATTTGAACTGAGATCTGAAAATGTGCTGTAGAGCCTCCCATGCAAAGGTGGGGAAAAGTCTGGCTCAGTTGGACAAAACTACATGTAGAAAACTCTAGCCATAGAAGAATAAGATAGGATCAGAAATGCCCCCAGTAGTCTCAATCATGGTTAGAAAGAAATTGGAATATCATAGAAAAGTGTCTTGGGCACAGGCCAAATTAAAAACAGAACTGATCCAAGCGACGGTATAAGAACAAAGTCCTCTAATATCTAGGTTAAGCACAACAGTTGTCAGACTTGAATGAGTGTAAGAATAATTCAGAGAGTTTGTTCAAAAAGCACATTCTGGGGCTTCACCCCAAGAGATTTAGAGAATTTTTCAACAAATACCTGAGTTGGTTTTGATGAAGACCATCCTCAGAATACATTTGGAGAACCAGTGAATTAAAAAGGCAAGGAGGAGGCCTGTGGTAGGGGACAGGAGGGGGCTGAGGGGCATGGGTTGCTGGGGGAGGCAGTGAATCAGAGGGAGGATGTGGGCTATACCGTCAGCCTACCTTCTCCATGCCCTGCCATGACCTGCATGTAACTGGCTTCTTTGTGTGCAGATCAGCAAGCTGAGTCATAATGACAGCAGTGAATGCTAAGGAACTTGATTCTGGGAACCCTGGAATCCCTGAGGACATCCAGATGGAGATTTGGTATGGGATGGAGGGAAATTATTACTAATGGGACCCCATTAATAGCATACCCACATTCCCCTACATGGAGTCCCACCCGAGATTCAGGCTAGAAGATAGTCCTGGGTTTCCCTGGAGGATAAGAAGTAAAACATAATGCATTTGCAATGGGCTTGAGGTCCCTCTGGACCAGCTGGATGTCATTGTTCGCATTGCGTGGGCTGCTGAGGAGCTCTTCAAAATAGGGCAAAGGCACTGGCAGAACAATTGGTTGTGTCATTCCAAACCCATCTGAGCAAATTACATGGAAAGCAAGCAAGAGTCATTATGATTTATATAAATATATGTTGCAGATTTCATTAAGATTAGGTCAGCTTTGCAGTTATCACTTGCTGAGTTGTTTGCCTGGTTCTTAATCTTCATTTGAAAATGTCAATTAGCCTCCTAAAGGGCTCCTGGTGGCCAGGAGTAACTCTAACCCTCGCCTCACTTTCTTGCTTTCTTCTCTCTGGGACTTCAGTCAAAGAGTTGACTACCTGGGGACACAGCCTGGAAAAGACCTCAAAATAGATCTTCTTATGTACCTGAAGGCAAGGGACATGCAGATGTAACAGCATAAAACCTTCTCTACTCCGTCCTTGCTAGGGCTCCAGGTAGGGCAGAGGACCTGATTGTCCCCTCTCTGCACTCCTGCCTGCAGATGGGCTCTCCTTTAAAGGGACACTCAGAGGGGGTGAACAGGATGATGGTGGATCTCCAGGTTGGCTGGACAGTCATTCAACAATGCACTGAATTTCAGTTATTAAGCCATAGGGGGCAGACAGTGAGAGAGACATGAGGGACATGAAGTCAAAACATTAAAATGCCCTGGAAGAATTTGTTCTTAGAGACTGGAACATAAACATGATCACAAGTGAGAATGAGATGGAGAAATCATCATAATGCTGCACATGGCAGAGGGATTTGGGGTGTTAGCAAACAGGCTGGAGGTTTTCAAGTCTTCTAGAAACATCTTTTATTCCTCCAAATGACGTCTTCTGCAGAGCATCACACAGTTTCTGGAATGATCTTCCCAAAATATCAATCTGACCATGTTGCTCCTTGGCTTAAAGCAAGGGTCTGCAAACACTTTCTGTAAAGTCCCACAGAGTATATATTCTGGATTTTTCGGGCCAGACAGCCCCTGTAGAACTACTGAAATTGCCCTTGCAGAACTAACTAAGCCAAACACAAGTAAGTGGATGGCCGTGGCTGTATTCAATAAAACTCCACATAGAAAAACAGGCAACAGGCCAGATTTGGCCCGTGGGTTCCACTCTGTCCGCCCCTGCGTTAGAGTCACATAGATGCTCCCATCTCCTTAGTATGAGACCCCGGCCTTTTCATGATCTGAACCTCAGAGCCCAGTTGGCCCTCCTCTGCCTGCCTTCCACCCCATCCTCTGCCCCAGTCAAATGGAAGTTTAGTGGGGGAGAAAGCAAGGCAATGGACTGCTAAGTGATAAAACAGAAGCCAAGGGTCATGGAAGCCGGAGCTTCTCAACCAAACCTGGGATGGCAGGAATGTGGAAAGTCAAGTCCTTCTTCTTTGATGAAGTGACATCTGAGGGAAAGCCTGAAGTGGGGAGACTAAGTGAGAGTCAGCCACTGGTCAGGGAAAAAGAAAGTACTAGGGTAGAGGAGCAAAGACCTGAGGGCAAGAAAGGCATCATTTCAAGAACGGAGAATAGCATGTTCAAAGTTCATAGCAATTTCGATCAGTGAGAACATCACTCTCCTGGGGGCTGAATCTAGTAAGTGTCCCCCTAACCCTCCCAAAAGCTCAGGAAGGAGCCGTACTCTGAGTCACTCTGGTAGAAGCCATGTAATTTCAACCAGCCTGGATCGGAACAGTCTGGGCTACAAACCAGGTCCCAAGCTGAGTTCTAGTACCAGCAGGGGCACTGAAGAGTCCATCAGAAAGTGAGATAGGATGAGGAGAATAGAGAAAAGGAAAGAATCCCAGCTGTGGGCCTCAGGACAGCAAAACCCCAATTCCAGGTGCCATCCCCTGGCACATTGCAACCTATCACTATTCTATTCTGCCCAGCTTGGGCGCCACTGGTTCTTAAAGTAAGTGTTGCTCGGCGTCATCTCTGATATGTAGCCAAATGGCCCTGAAGACTACAACACTTCCTTGGTCCAGTTGAGGAACCCCAAACCCTGAAACATTCTAGAGACTAGTCTTCATTAGGGTCGATTCTACCAGTGACAGCATGGGGCTACCATTGTATCCTTTGAATTAAGAAAAAAAAAATCTACCATAATCAAGGCCTGTTCGCAGAGATCCCTTTTAGCTTTCTTCTTTAATTCAATACGCTTTCCATGGACACCTTACAGAGCCTCCTTCTAAGCCTTTTGGGCTCCAGGGTTAGAGTTCAGCCCTTAATTGAGCCTCCCCATACCAAGAAGAGACAACAAAGGCTATCTGCCAGGGAGGATTTACATACTCAGCAGTCCAGCTTCTCTTTCCTGTCTCCATTCAAGAGGAAGAGCTGCAGAAGCCTTGATCTCCAAGTGGTTGTGGCCAGGAGGTGGAGAAGTAAAACTGCTTTGTTGAGGACCCATGGGAAGACTGAGCTGTGGTAGCCTGAGTCTTATTAAAAGAAGGATGGTTACAGTACTTCAAACAAACAAAAAAAAAACGTAATGTAGGAAGAAACTTGTAAGAATATGGAATTAAATGTGCCAAATGCACTGAGAGTTGGAGAAACTTTTTCTCCACTGCATCAACCCATCAACTTTGGGGGTGCCTGGCAATGATCGTGCGGTATAGATTCAGTTTGTTCTTATGTAGACAATGTTGTCTGGCATCAGGAAGAGGAAGCCTCAGTACACACTGCAGTAAACAGGATTCCAGATTGGGAAGAAGGGTCTTGGGGGGCTCCTCATGGATGCTGCTAATAGGACCAGTCCAAGCCTCCCAACTGGTGGGACTTGCTGAGCAGCCAGGGGAGGAGTGAGGCGAAGAAAGCAGATGTCCTCATGTGCCCTTGATAGATGGGCATTTCTCAAATTTGAGGCTGGGTAATATGTGGAGAAAACCTAAAGCATACTAGCATGGCATATCCATAAAGACCATAAAGCCAGTTGTGTTCTTCCTAAAATGACTAACATTCATTTTGGGGAGTAATTTTTACTCACTTGTATTTGTAAACATGTACCTGCTCCCTTACTTAAAACTGTAATATTTCCGTTTGGAAGAATGAATGACATGGCAGAGTCATGGGGGCCTCCACCAATTTCAGGCACATGTGCAGTTCTGTTAAGAGGAGAATAATGTGGATGTTCCAACAAGTTGCCCTCTTGGGAGAGAAAGACAAGTCAGATGTACTGCACCCTTGACTACCTTAGTTCATCATACCTTCATCAGATGCCAGATACTGGGTGTTGGCAGAACCAAAGCAGCCACTGCTCTGTTTGCCAAAGCTCTGTCTCCAATAGCTCCAATAGGTCATTGCAGATGACCACACATGTGCATTTAGGGACCGTTTTACCACTGGGTACTCTAGCCTCCTAATTTTGTTTTTTCTGATGGGAACCAGGGCTTTACTACCTTCAATCCAGCCAGTTGACACAACCTGTCTCAGACTTTCATCTTTGGGAGTCTAATGCTGTAGCTCTATCTGGTACCAAATATAGTATCCATCAGGGCTTAGAGGTAGATGAAAGGACCGCTTTAATAAGTTTTGAGAGATTTGTTTAATACAGGAATTATTAGGATCCAGAGGGTTATTAGGATCCAGAGGAATTGGCCGTAGAATTGGCTACCAGAGGAACTACTGCCTCTATCTTAAGGAGAAGGCATTGCAGGGGCTCATGTGTCCAGGGTCATAGAGATGTTGCAAGGTCGGGAACACAATGCCTGAATGTTCCAATTGTTGCTGCCTAGCTAGCTTAGGACTGAGTCAAGTCCTGCCAGGTGTGTCTGACTGCAAAACCAGAATCGCATCCAAAATCTTAGCTGCAAGTGTACCTAGGAAATGCCATGTTTCATTTTTCCAGCCTGGGCAACCCAAAAAGAGAGAATACTTGAAGGTGACCAGCTGATGTGGAGGGACAAATCTACAGTATTTGCTTTCCCACCACCACAAGTTCCATCCAAGTTCTCAAATTGTCGATCAACCAGCTACATGTTTGATGAGGTCTTTCTGGGCACAAAGCACTTTAGAGGGCACAGAGATGTATGATGTGTGTCCAAAAGGAGATGTTTCCTGATTTCATAAACTACTTAAATTAGTGCACTGGCATGGAGGTTCTCCTTCACAGGGGAGCTCTTTGTAGACCTTGCATGATACAGTTTTGCCTTGGAAGTTTTCTGGATCTCCGACTCTGAATCCTTTACTTCATGAGCACACACTCATACGTGCATGTCAAAGTAAGGCTCACTGATTTTAAAGTCATAGCTGCCAGAGACCTATCTCATGATATGTGCCTAGCACTGTGCATGTTCTTTACATACATTATCTTGTTTCAGCTGCACAACAAATTGCACTGGGAAGTAGGTGCTATTATTATTCCATTTTACTACAAGAAATAGAAGTTCAAAGTTACTTGACTGTCTCAAAGTCACACATTTTTGAAGTGTCAGGGAGGAGATGGGAACTGAGGGCTTTGTGGCTTCAGAGACCATTCTCTTACCATAACATTGCATTCCATTTCTTAATTAAGAGAATGGGGCTCTTCTTCTTGCATTATAGCCCACCAGGTGTGGATCCCAGTGACTTTTGACTCTTTCTAAATGGGGCGCCCTCTCTTAGTGCACAAAGATGTCTTGGAGTTGGTTACTCTTGCTGAAGAGATTCAAGCGAATATGCTCCAGGATCTGCAGCTCTCCTAGGGAGAGGGAGAAGGAATATTTCAAATCATAGCTTTGTTACCCTGGCATATCCTAAGCTTCCCCAGGTGGCTATCAAGACTTTGAAGCATGCTTATTTAAAATTTAGATATGTTACTTCATTAGTTCACCTTGGTAATACTCAGCCCCTGTTCTCGTATTACATATAATTTGTTCCCTCTATGCTTTCTTCCTTCCTGATACAATATAATTTTGAGGTTGAATACATGAGCTCAGTTTAGTTTAGATTCCTGGCTCAGCTGCTTACTAGTAGCAAGGACTTGAACTAATCTTCTTAAGTTTCATTTTTCTCATAAACAAAATGGCAATAATAGAAGAGCCTACTGCATAAGATTATTCACAGAGTTGTTGAACAGATTAAATCTGATGATCCATTAAAAACATTGGTATGCTCTCTGATAAACAGTAAACACGGAGTAAATACAAGATACTATTAATTACTACAATTTACAAAACTCTGTACTAGGTTTTCTGAAAGTTCTCATCTTTGCAAATTCAACAAACATTTACTGAGTGTTGGGGATTAAAGGCGAATCCAATATGGATCCAATATGGACCAGAAGGCGACTCAGCCTTCTGGTCGCACCATGTGATGGAGGAGACAGATGTTGTAAACAAATCAATGGAGGTAAATCTGTTGCGCCCATGGTGGAACATATCTAGCCTGACTACAGTGCCAACAACAGTGAGCGGACAGTTACACCGGGCTAAAATGTCAGCAGAGACTTTGAAAAGTGATGTTTCAGGTAAGTCTGGAAAGATGGCTTCCAGAGGTGCTTGGCTGGCTCAGTTGGTTAAGCATCCAACTCTTGATTTTGCTCAGGTCATGGTCTCAGGCTGTGATATTGAACCCGGAGACAGGCTCTACCTTCAGTGGGGAATCTGCTTGAAGTTTCTCTCCCTCTGCCCCTCCACCCACTCGCTCATCCTCTCTCCCACCCCTCTTTCTAGAATAAATAAGTAAATCTTAAAAAATAAAAAAAAGATGGCTTCCAGAGAATGAAAAGAATGGGAATTTCAAGCAGAAAGAAAAATAAGAAAAAAAGAAAACTGATGTGAGAAGAATCATAAGCAATGGGGCAAATCTCAGGCCTGGGGTGGGAGGAAGATGGATTTAGGGTCTAGTGGGAATACAGTGTCAGCTATCATTTGCTATAAACCATATAAATCCCAGTGCTCCAAGTGGCCCAGTCCCTGCACAGGGTCACATTCAAAGAAAGAGTCTAGTTACCAAGAGGTAATCAGTGGCAAACAAATTTTCCCCAGTGTTCTTACTTAAAAATGCCAAGGGATAGGAATGCTTTGACTCCAAGATTTCCCAATATTATTTTTTAGGTTTGTGCTTCTCTCCCCAAAGTGTCACACTCAGCACCTATGAACCATCTCACCCCTTCCTCTGTTCCCCAAGTCTTTACACGCAAGTCCTTCATTGCCATGCTCCTCCTTCCTTCACCCCAGCCACAGCCACTCCCTGGGCACCTGCTTTCTTCACATCTGCTGTCCTGTCCAGAGAAGCAAGCATGGGATTCTCAACCTTGGTGTGCTACAGGACAGCAGAGAGGGCCACTCATGCGGGGCTAGCTCACATGGTTTGGAGGAAACAGAGGCTAGCTCTAGCTCAGTGGCTTATAGAAGGCCCAGAAAGCAGATGGTCCATGTCTTGAGATGATGCTATTTGAGAGGATTTGGACAGATGGAAAAGGAGAAAGAGACCATTTGTGGGGAAAAGGACGGAGGCTAATAGACCCAACATTAATATACCATCTCTGTGCACCGGGGATGGTTGTGCTCTCTTTGTTCCCAGCACGTCTGTGGCACAGGTTTTCTGAGAAATTTAATGTTTTGGAGGTTGGGAAGGGACTTCAGATATTCTGCTGTCCTGCCCCCTGGATTTAGGGATGAGATTTAGGCCCAGAGAGAAAAAGAATACATAGGTTTTTGCTTAAAATTCCAAAACTTACTCTGAGAATCACTTCTTTGACCGAGTCACATTCTACATTTATCACCCTCAGGAAAGTGGGCTATTACTAGTCATGAGTCTGAATCTATAGGCACTAATGGCTATGCAACAGGCAACTGTGTTCTTTGTGTGTTCTTTTTCACTAGGCTTGGCTGTCTGGGGCGTGTGCTTCAGGATTCACCATGCCAGGGATCGAATGCGGGGGAGGGCAGTGTGGAGTGAGAGTTTTCAGGATTGGGACTGAGTCTAACCCTGCTTGGGCTCTGACACAATATTGTGGGTCAGCTTACATGGCCTCTTGGCCTCAGTTTCCCAGCCTGTAGCATGGAGCGTGCAACCACACCTTCTTCCCTGCATGGTCAGAAGGATCCATTGAGATGATGTGCACAGAGCACTGGAAAGGGGCTGGCATGGAGTCCCCACTCCATGCCACTCAGTCAGTGGTAACGAATATTATTAGTTCTGTTGAACAAACACATTTTGCAGGCACCTCGCAACAAAGACATTCTAATATGCTCAGTGTCCACGTCAATCTTATTTATTGGACTTTTCTTGCCTTTCGAGCCATGGTCAGTATTTACAGGCAAGGGGCTGTGTTGGCAGCATTAACATTGACTGGGGGGGGCCACCTGGGGGCCTCAAGGCCATCCCTTCCTCAAGATGGTCATGCCACACAGCCCTCGGGGGGACAGCAGGGCCCTGCCAAGTGCGCCCGGCATGGATTGTGTGGGCAGCAAGGCTGGCACAGCCCCTGTCCTCGCTGGGCAAGGTAGGCTGGCAGATGTGGGTTCCGACACAGACGTTGCTCAGGAGAGAAGCAGCCCCTGGTATCAGGATTCGCTAATTGCTTCGCCTCCTGGCACAGCATTCTCACACAGCCCTGAAATAGCTCTTGCAGTTAGAAAAGGACCCTTCCTGCCTTCCGTTTTGTGGCAATTTCTTTCCCAGGGACAAAGCCTGGTTCAGTTATGAGATTTGGTTTTCAGAAAAGGCTCTTGTGCTGTGCCCAGTTTTCCAGCTGGGCTGCTCCATGGACTAAAAAGAAAATTGACTTGGCCAAGTTCACCTGGCAAGCCTATTTGCTCAGTAGGGCTCTCCTCGCCCCCCACTTTGGACACCTCTACTAAAAACTTCTCTCTTAAAGGCAAGACACACTGATCGTTTGGTTCATTCCTGGCCAGAGAATGAAACATACAGACATTCTTTTATCTAGCATGTTTACGATCTTATTTCTCCCTACATATTTTAAGCATGGCTGTGTTTCACAGTGTAAAGGGATATCCTTTGCTATTGGAAACATTGATTATGACTACTTTGCCACACTCTAGTTTTGTGACCTTGAACAAGTGATTTAACTTGCTGGGGCTGGTCGCCTTGTGTGTAAAGGGTGGATTATACAGTTTACTCTTCCGTCTTGCAAAGATTATAGGAGTTAAGTTATGTAAATTACTTGATACTGTGCCTGGAGCATTGTAAGTTCTCATGAAATGTCCCTGCTATTATTTCATGTAACTAGTTGCAGAACAAATAAAGTCACATCCCTTTTAATAACACAATTAATTTGTCAAGCTCCCCATGTGCCCAGATTACCAAGAAGCCCAGGATTTCCTACTGGGGCCCCCTCCACTGCCCTGAAATGGTCCAAGAATGTTTAATCAGCACAAAGGAGGCCACTCTGGTGCAAATGATTCACCTGGACCTGGAGAATCCAGGGAGCAGGTGGGCCTCCATTTCTTGCTCTGGCTTCATACAGACTTGACATTAAAACCTGGCCCCACGTCCTCCAGTGAGCCAGTAGATTGCTGCTTGATGTCAGTGCTGGTCCAGTGGTGGTTCTTCCAGAATGTGGGTGGAGGGCAAAGCAATTTCCTTCCCTAGTGGAACGCAGGTCAGTAGTCCAGTATGCCGCCATGGGCTAGTCTCCAGACATGGCTGCACTTAAACTGCAGGTGCTAGTGGTGATCCTTGTGTGGGCTGCAACTGGTTGGTTCAGACTTGTTGCTGGAAGGACACCGAGATGGGGGGCCATGCCAACTCCAAAGCCAGAAGGTCTAGGTTCTAACATGGGTGTGGCCTGTGCACCCTTGGGCAATTTATGTGACCTGTCTGTCCTCCATTTCCATATCTGAGAAGTGAGGGTCTTAATAGGGAAATAGGGAGAATTAAATGGTTAGGGACACACAAGGTACCAAGAACAGTGCTCAGGAGATACCAAGTGCACCAGAAACGTGGGTTACGTAAATAAGAGTTCTTCGTCTATCACTGCTGACCTGTGTGACCATGGGCAATTCATTCACTCTCCAACTTTGGCTTCTTCATATGTAAAATGCAGCAGATGGAAATACAACCATATCTGAGTCAGGAGATCTGGCTTCTGGTCCCAATCTGCCCCTAATTAGCTCTGGATATTGGCAAGGATTCTGTGTCATTATACGTTAGCACCCTCACGTATAAAACAAGACACCAGGGGTGCCTGGGTGGCTCAGTGGGTTAAAGCCTCTGCTTTCAGCTCAGGTCATGGTCCCAGGGTCCTGGGATCGAGCCCCACATCGGGCTCTCTGCTCCGCGGGGAGCCTGCTTTCTCCTCTCTCTGCCTGCCTCTCTTGCCTACTTGTAATCTCTGTCCGTCAAATAAATAAATAAAAAAAAATCTTTAAAACAAGACACCAGGATTAAATCATCTCTAAAATCTCATTAGTCTAAAGATAGACGTTTCTATTCTCTTAGTATATTGCTATTCACTGCTCAATATCCATGATCCTTTAAATCCATAATGCAGTTTTTATTGTCGATATATAATTATGATTACTTCTGGGGGTTGAATCAGTTGGGAAAATAAAGTCTCATTTTCTATTTACAACGGCCCTATGAGAGAATCATATCGACAAGAACCGCTCACACAGCTTTAACACCCACTCTGTGCCAAGTCCCATGTGAAATGTGGGCTCTACTTCGCTTCATCTCCACAACAGCCCTCTGAGTGAGGGAGTATCCTTATTCCCTCTGTTCAGATAAGGAAACCAGAGGCTCAGAGGTTTAAGGAACATGCTCAGTGCTATACAGCTGACAGGTGCTGGAGCTAGGGTTCAAGGCTGGGCCTGGTGGGCCCATAAGAACATGACTGTTCTGCAGAGAGTTATTCATGAACCTGCCTCCCAGAGAAGGCTCCCAGACTCAGTCAGCAAATAACGTGCCCAACTTCACTTAAAGTTAGAGGCACGGCCGAGACCAGAATTCAGGCTTTCTCCCTCCTCATCTGGAGTGTGCTACACCTTGAAGCCTCCCAAACCCGCTTGCTTATGGAATCAATGAATACAAATGAGGGCTGATTTGTATTCATTTGCAGCTAACTGGCAGATTCACACACTCTCTGCTGCACACCTCCAAGAAACACATCCTCAGGCTTTCAGAGATCTGTTCTCTCTCTCCGACTCATTCCCTGGTCCTGGGAAACTGGGATCATAGCCCTGTCTGTGAGCACATGAGAACCAGACTCCAGTGAGGGCCACAGTCAACACCAGTTGAACAGCAACACCGTGCTACTGCTTAACCTGGTAGGGAAACCAGAGACCGAGTCCCTAAGGGCTGGTGACACAACCGCTCAGGACAAAACAAGCCGTGATCAATCCTAGGTCTGGCAGAAGTTGTGAGCATTGGAAGAAAGGCATGGGAGGTGATTAGAGCATTGTCCCATGCAAGAGGACACCCATTACTAAATTCTTGAGTAGTGGAAATTGAGCCAAAGGGCAGATAACAGAGGGATCCCATAAGGTCGCACCTGCTTGTCGATAGCCATGCCAACATCCATTCTACTTGCGCCAGTGAAGGTAAGTTTGACTTCAACAATGAGAAATACTCAAGAAGAGTTAAATAATGAGGCCACCCGGAGCTAAGGGTGGGAGGGGTTCAGGTGTAGAACTACTAGAAGCTCAACAATACTGTTGATAACCAGATCCTTTCATGTACATTCCGCTGCGTATAGCAATAGCTTTGTCTGAAGTCTGACCACTTATGGTTATTGTCACAAAGTGGATGCCGGTGGCAATCAGGACTACACACTTTTCTATTCATCTCCATTAAGGAGAGAGGAAAACTTCTTCTCCAAGCACAGAATATAACCTTTCCATTTTCCCTCCCTTTTTAATTGGTTCAAGTTAGCTTATGGCCTACCCCTAGGCCAACAGCAGTCACCAGGGGTGTTCATGTACAGATTATATTAGGCTAATCAGATGGTAACCATTGAATTTTTACAGAGGTAGAGTGGCTTCCTCTGAGTCACATGAACTGCATGGCCAACAAGTAGATCCATCGCTCCTATTGGAAGGATGGAAAGATTGCAGGGTAGCCAACAGTGTACATTAGAGTTCCTTTTCCAGGTCATACCAGTCTTGGAACCCTTAACTGAAGCTCAGTCAATCACCATGTTTCATTATCCTGGACCCACAAGTTATTTAGATTTTAATCCTGTCCTAACAGTAAGCCTCATCACTTTTGCTTGATTAGCTGGAATAAAAGCTCTTTCTCTCTTCCTCTGTGTAATGGCAGTATGCAGCTAGAAGTCCCTGAATATGTTCTTGCCTTTTTTCCCATCACAAAGGAAAAGCATCCCAGGGAAGATGTCAGAGCACATATACTTCCTGAGGAATGGGACAGAGCTCTGAGGACACTATGGATCGCTGACTCAAACTATACCTGGAACTCACCTGAGCACTTTTCAGTTTTTGAGTCAATCAATTCTCACTATTTTTAAATCCAACCTCAGTTTTGCCTTCTGCTGCTTGCAACATGAAGAATCCTTACTGACATAGCAGAATCCAGTTCAATTCATTGAAAACATTTCCAATCATCAGAACTGCTTCCAAAATAAAGCAGGCCACCTCCTGTTCTTCCTCTGTCTTCCGTCACTGGAGGTGTTCATGCAGAGACCGGCCAACCATCTGTCCAGGATGCTATAAAAAAGATTTCTACATTGGTGGGAGGCTGAAAAACCACCTTCTAAGAACCCTTCCAATTTCAATATGCTAATACCCCTATTAAGCCAAGGAGAAAGTAGAAGGTATGCTGAAACATGTATAGGAGAGTATAAATTAAAGTTACTTGGATAAAATATGAGAGTCTTTCTCTCTGAAGCAAGGCTAGAGATGAAGCATGATTCAGTCATTAGTTCTTTGATCCATTTTTATTCAAAAATGTACATTGATCTCCAAATATGTGCTAAGCACTAAGGATGTAGACATAAACAGAAACCAAGAGCTCATTTTCATAGCACTGACTTTCTAGTGGTCATGCTCTAGTGGAAAGAGGTGGGCTTTGGATTCAGAAACACCTGAAGGAGAGTTACGGACTCTACTTAGTCTGACTTCCCTGATCTTCAACTTCTTAATTGGTTAAATAGGAGCTGTAACACCTACTTTGTACAGTAGCATGATGGTTAAATGTGATCCATGTAAGATACCTAATAAAGGCCAGGAACAAAGCAGTTAATTAAGAAATGGTATTTCTCTTCCATAGCTAGAGCACTAATGGCTATGTGTTCAAGGGAAAATTCCAACATTTCATCTTCAGCATGAAGAACCAGTTAGGTTGATATCCGGGATCTATAAAGAACTTCTCAAACTCAACACATGCAAAACAGATAATCACATCAAAAAATGGGCAGAAGATATGAATAGACACTTCTCCAATGAAGACATACAAATGGCTATCAGACACATGAAAAAATGTTCATCATCACTAGCCATCAGGGAGATTCAAATTAAAACCACATTGAGATACCACC
>PISX010033109.1:0-15452 GCA_004024625.1 Mellivora capensis | reverse complement strand
GGGAGATCATATGATAGTTGTCTTTCTCTGATTGACTTATTTCACTAAGCATGATACCCTCTAGTTCCATCCACGTCGTTGCAAATGGCAAGATTTCATTTCTTTTGATGGCTGCATAGTATTCCATTGTGTATATATACCACATCTTCTTTATCCATTCATCTGTTGATGGACATCTAGGTTCTTTCCATAGTTTGGCAATTGTGGACATTGCTGCTATACACATTCGGGTGCATGTGCCCCTTCGGATCACTATGTTTGTATCTTTAGGGTAAATACCCAGTAGTGCAATTGCTGGGTCATAGGGTAGTTCTATTTTCAACTTTTTGAGGAACCTCCATGCTGTTTTCCAGAGCAGTTGCACCAGTTTGCATTCCCACCAACAGTGTAGGAGGGTTCCCCTTTCTCCGCATCAGGGAGAGAGAGAATCTTTTTTGTTTGTTTGTTTTTAAAGATTTTATTTATTTATTTATTTGAGAGAGAGGCAGTGAGAGAGCATGAGCGAGGAGAAGGTCAGAGGGAGAAGCAGACTCCCCGTGGAGTTGGGAGCCTGATGCGGGACTCGATCCCGCGTCTCCGGGATCATGACCTGAGCCGAAGGCAGTCGTCCAACCAACTGAGCCACCCAGGCGTCCCGAGAGAGAGAATCTTAAGAACAGGCTCCACAGCCAGCACGGAATCCACCACAGGGCTTGATCTCAGAACCCTGAGATCAAGACCTGAGCCATAATCAGGAATCCAATGCTTAACCGACTGAGTCACCCAGGTGCCCCTAAAGTAGTTTTATTTCTAAAAGAAGGCTTTTGGAGGTGAGAGATGATGATTTAAACCTGGGAGCTAACAATGGTATTGGTGGGAAATGGCCAGATTCTAGATATATTTTGAAGATAGGACCAAAGAGACTTTCTGATGAATTGATATAGGTTATAAAAGAAAAACAGAATGTCTCTAAAGTACTTGGTTTGAGCACCTGAATTAATGGGATTATCACCAACTGGCATACAGTCTGTGGGTGGGCAGGGGCTTTTTGTTGTTGTTTGTTTGTTTTCTGAAGATCGAGAATTCTACTTCAGAATTCTGTATGGAGTTTGAGATACTCACTAGACATCCTAATGAAGATGTCAGGTAGGCAATTAGATACCAGAATCTGGAGTTCAAGAAGAGATCTAGGCTAGAGATGTAAATTTAGAATTTGTCAGCAAGCAGATGGTATTTAAAGTCACAAGGAGATGAGATCACCAAGGGAGGGAATGTAGATTGAAAAGAAAAGAGGACATCCTCAGGACTGCTTGGCAAGGATTTTGTAGCCTAGGTACACTCACTGAAAAATTACTCAAAAATATCCAACTATGTAAAAATCCTTGTCTAAATCCCAACTTTTTTTGTCCTCAAAGAGCTAACAGTTTGACACATGAAAAAAAGGGTTAACAAAATTAAAAAACCAGTAATACTATAAACATTAACATTTACCTTGCATTTGCTATGTATCAGGCACAGTGCTAAGTCACATTTAATCTTCACTTCAACTTTATGAGGAAGGTAATATACCACTTTTCATATGAGGAAAGTGAAGCTTAGAGGAGTTAGAGAATTTGTTCAGGGCCTCACAAGTAGTAAACGATATAGCTAGAGTACATACCCTTGTGGTCTACCTACACAGCTTTCCATTTTAGTGGCTGTGTTACCTGCCTAAAGTCCTGGAGAAAGGCAAAAAGAGGACTGAAACGGGGCTCAAGATTGCTCTTGACTGGCTGAAACAACCAAACCAGACCAACACACACACACTCTCACACAGACCACAGTAGCTAAAGATTTTGAGAATTTGAGAAAATTCCATTCCCCAGAATGACTGTCTCTCACTTACTGGGAGTGCCATTCCTTAGAGAGGGGTTCTAGAAACTCTGGTACAATGGAGAGAGGACTATAGGGCTGTAAACGCATGTTTCCAAGGACCACAGTCCAGTAACAGGCAGTGGAGAGAGTATCCCAAGCTCCAAAGATAATCAGCTACTTCTGGATTCTGAATACGACCAACCCTGTGTTTTTAAGAACCTTGTCTTTCTTGAAATTCCTTTCTTTTGGCTTGCTGTTATTTGCCACTTTTACAAGCTACTGAACCACATCACTGGTGTGAACAGTTTCAAAGCTTACATATTTCTTCTTGTAATCAGTTTAGTCGATCTTGTAACTATAAAGAGTGAGATGGTAAATCCAGAGCTCCCGTTCTGAGTCAGAATTTATGACAAGAACAACATGCTTGTGCCCAAACAGAACCATGCATGTATGGTAATATGGCACTTGAAATTTATGTACTTCCTTTTATCCAAGGAACAGAAAGTGCTTCTATAAAATGGATTGAAAGCCAACTGTCTGCAGCAGGCGATAAGAACAGTTCAAAATAGGACTACTGAAGGAATCATTTAATTTCTGCAAGGCCAGGGTTCATGCTAAGCAACCATGTTTCCCAATGTTTTATAGAAGTGGTTCCAGCAGGCCACTGCCATTTTAACCCCTGCTTAGCAGGGATAAATTTAACCGCATTTTTGCCTACCAGTTGTATATTTGAAGACATTCCTTCATCACGGCTATTTAGTGTTGGTTGCCATACAGGACTATCTATCCCCTGGTATTTGCTGAGATTGTCAGCAGAATGGATCCTAGTCATTCCCCTCCATTGACTAACTAGTTAGCTCTTCTCCTTAGTAAGGTCAAATTTATGATTCCCTTTACTATTTTTAAAAACTAGTCTTGTACATGAGCCCACTATTATTTACAATCCCCCTCTAAAATAAAATGACTTCTACATATTGTATACTTTATATACTATATATTTGCATACTTTAATGTGGCCACGGTACAATAGGTCCTTGTATTAGACCTATTACTGCAGCATAACAAATTACCCAAAATGGCATGCCTTAAAACAACATTTATTATCTGAGTTTCTGCGGGTCAGGAGAGGCCCCTGGTGTGGGCCTGGCTGAGTCCTCAGCTTCAGGGTCTCTCACAAGGCTGCAGTCAGGATGTTACCCAGGACTGTAGTCATCCCAGGCCTTGACTAAGGGAGAAATTGCTTTCACTTGGGTTATTGGCAGGATTCCTTTCCTGTGGGCTGTTGGACTAAAGCCCCAGTTCCTCACAAGCTGTTGATCAGAGGTCTACCTTAGTCTCTTGCCATTTGAGCCTCTCATAGGTGAGAGGGCAGAAGAGAGTGCCAGCAAGAGAGAGGATTAGCAAGATGCAAGTCATAGTCTTTCATAACATCATCACAGAAGTGATATCCCATCACCTTTGTCCTATTCTATTAGTTAGAAGCATATCACCAGTTCACACATAAAGGCAGGGAAGTATATGGGGAATGAAAACCAGGAGGTGAGGATCATTGGGACCCATTTAGAAGGCCGCATACATTGTTTCACCTTATCCTTTTAAAATTCCCCAGTGCTGTGCTAGTCCTCCCATTTTTCAGATGGGGCAGGTTCTTGGAGTCTTCTACTTGCACCAACTGATGTTGAAATTCATCTTTAGTGATTCATAGAGTTTATTCATTTGTGTATTTATTCCTTGAGTATGTGGAATTAAAAGATATCAGATGTACTTCTATGCTAGGGGCTTGTGAATTTTTGTTCTTGGTAAAATATAAATGTATACAAGTATCCTAGTAGTTCTTAATATTCTTTGAGAGAAGGAACTATTCACAAAGTATGTATGTGTATGTATGTATATATATATCATAGTGTCTAATTTGTTGTGTTATACCAATAGTGGATATTCATAAGAATTATTGATCTATTTTTTAAGTTTTCAAATTTATAACAGGGAGCACTCTTCTGGTTTTTGAGTGTATAGGATCCAATCACTTCCATTTCAGAGATTAAGAAACACAGATGAATGGTGGTTATGATATAAACAATGCCCTAGATTTAATTTAATAGAAATAGAAAATTTAATTCCAATCCTATTTACAGCTCGATTTCTATGTACAAACTACATGGGGAAAGCTTACATTAACTTGAGTTAACTCGACATTAAACACATGCGTACCCACCACAGGCATTAGAGAAATTTATGAGTGTGTTGCTGATGAGATGATATAAAAAAATAATTTTATAAATTGCGAAATCCTTATAAGTATAAAAAGTAAATTTAAAAAAATATTTTGTGCTGCTGCTTCCTCAACTCGGGGGAGCCTACAACATGCCAACACCTTGCTAAGTGCTTCTTGGAATGTTACTCATTTAATCCTCCTGACAACTGCTCCAAAAAACAATGTCAGTGCTGATGGTCATTGATGATGCAAAAGGGGTCCTATTTTGTTTGCTGAGGTGGGTCTGAGGTCTGCAAGTCCTTGGTAGCCAAAGATAGGGAGCATTCGAAGTGAAATTCTCCTTACTGATGTAGTGATGTAGTGAACTACTGAGATAGTGAACTCCTAATGTAGTGAACTCCCAGAGTTTATTGACACAGGGATACACCCCATCACCTTGCCCCACCTAGAAACAGATCTGTGTAAGCTTGCTTGAACTTTTTAAGAAAGATACAATACCTTTTGAGATAATGGAAGATACTCTGGGATTTGAAAGTATTTCTTAACTAACAGAAAGCAGGAGTTCTTCTGGGGGCTGTCATCTAACAGACTAGATGTAGCCTAGAGACAGTGATGTAGTCATCTCCGATCTATGCAATTACTCAGAGGCCAAAAGGAAAGACAAGCTCAGTTTAATAAAACCCAAAAGCAGGCATCTAGAGAATCAATAAATGTTGGTTGATGCCCACAGGGCAACTTGGAAGCAAAATTACTCCAACTGGAAGACCTTTTACAGATAGTTATTTTTGAACAACAGTCTAAGATGTGTAAAAACAGAAATAGAAATGACTGATGGCAGGAACCCTGACTTGCTGCTTTGAAATCATTAGTATGCTGTGGTTGATTTGCAGCTTTTTATAGTGTGGTCAAGAGGTCCCCATGATTCAATACCTCCTTTTCCTACCACATGCCTCTCCTACGGAAAAAAAAAATTCTAAAATATTCTGTAGAATCAGTACTCTAAGTAGCAGCCTCTATAGCAACAAAGTAGGTAGGAGGTAGCTGCTGTAGTTTCTGTCTTTTACTTTTTTCCTCCAAATATCCAGACTTCTAAGTGGTGAGAAAATACAAACACCAAAAACCTCATTAGAATTTTGGATTAAAGACAGCTATCTGTCTTGTCTCATTTTTGATACGCCAGCTGATAATTGGGCTATAGCTGAGTCTAAAAATAACATACAGTACATTAAAATAATATTCCTTGGCTATATTTCCAAAGTGGTATTCTGGGACTTCTGTGCATTAATCCTGTAACAATAACGGGATTTGCGCTTTTAACTCCCTGGTGCAGCTTTGAAAATCTACCCTAAAGCAGCTAATGTTGCCGTTTAAATCATCCTCTCACTATCCTTAGGAAAATGGGGAGATTAAAAAATGACAACCCAACTGCTCAAGTGACCTGTACCTGAGAGAATAAGAGAAACAATCTATTTCCTCTCAGGAACTGGACTGATCAATATAAGTATTTCAAAGGAACCATCATGCAATAAAGGCCTTGGGATCTGTATCCTACTTCAGAGTACCCTAGATATTTCCATTGTGGACATATTAGGTTTCCCACAGGCGAGGAAGATGGTGTGGCTACTGCATAACTGGAACTGAACTGGGTTACACATGTGTGTGCGTGTGTGTGTGTGTGCGTGTGTGTGTGTGTAAGGAAAAAAGGGAAAGAAGCTGTCATTATGGTGTATGTTTCTGGTAAACATTCTTTTTTCTCTGCAGAAACTTGGGAGTATCCCAGAAATTAGGTGCTGTTCATCATGTTAACTAAAAAATGCATATCCTAAAATTTGCACATAGTTCTAAATTGAAGCTCTAAATAGCTCTAAATTGAAGTGTCAGGAGTTTTTCAATGATGCCATTAATTGCATTTTATTAATTCAGAAAAAGAGCTTTTGTGTAGCTGTGGTTGTGATGGGCTAGATTTAATCAGTGTAGGTACCACTAACAGGCTGGCACTGTTTTCCGCCTGCAATGCCTTTGAAATTCTAAAATGGAAAAGGAGGCCAAAACACTGAGCAATTATTTCAGAACAGATTGCCCGTTAACATTTCATAATATCACCGAAATACATCCTTTCTGGGACAGAGACTTGCTTTGGCTACAAATATCCGAGAGGTGGCAGCACCCTATGCTCTGTTGGCTGGCAGCATCCCTCCAGACAGCTCACCGCAGAGGTCTCATCATTGCGTCACCTGAAAGCCAGTTTGCAAGGGAGGAGGGATGGAGAGGAGATATGGTATTTTGCATCTCAGTTCTTCCTAAGAGTTCAGGAAACAGCTGCATGGATTGTTTTAAATGGATTTGAAAGGACTTTCTCTCCCTCTCTTTCTTTCTTTTCCTGAAATCTTCTGCCCTATGTGATATCTTTCTATGGGGACCACATGCATACTCATGTTCTCTGATTTACTCCCTGAGGGAGGAAGAGTTTCAATTGCCAGAGATCCCCTGAGATCTCATTTTCAGTTGCCTTTTATAAACACAGGGAGGTGAGATTGACATGGCATCATCAACCATCTTTGTTTTTGGAGGGGTGGGGGGCATGTATGTGTGCAAAGCGCTTAACATAGCATGGAGAATGTAACACTATCCCCACCTAGGACGGTTCTCTTCTTCACCAACTCCTCTTCCAGCACCTCCCCCATCTCATGCTAAAAATATTCCACAGCACAAACAGCTGTTGAGACAGCATCAAAACCTATACAAATAAGTAACAATATAACCTGACATGCTATGCATCAAATGCTTAAGGTGAAAAATATCTGGTGATATGGGTGAAGGAGCATCAGGGCTGGTCTAGACTGTCCAGTGTCTAGGTGTCTGTAGAATCTGGACCTCTGTGTGTGTTTTAGGCAGTTTGATGACAAGAGCTGAGACACACCAAGCCAACTTTGCTGATGGGGTTTATTGGTAGGATATAGGAGACAGGAGTCTCATGGGAAACTAGTCTTCAGGAGGCCCTGAGGAAGCTGAAACTGGGAGGTCCAGCACAGCTCAGCCTTGGGGGTTTCTGCTTCCTCCCTATCCATCATAGTCGACTTGGTCTCTGTGTCCACCACAACTGTTGCCACCAATTTGGCCTAGATTTCAGCTCTGTGTACCTTTTCTTTAGCTCATTTCTTCAGCTTAGTCTTGACTTTGGCACTCTCATACCCTCTGTCCCATAGCTTTCCAACATGGCATGTGCTTTCTGTATACATCTTTTCAGCTTCTGTTCCCACTAACAACTCAATATCTTCTCTAGATTACCCATTCAATTTCCAGAAAGAGAAGAGATGCGGGAGAGACACATTGGCTCAGTTAATCACATAATTACATAGTCCCTTTCTAGACAGAGTTTTGGAGGCCAGACCACTTCCGAGTTTATGACTGTCAGTCCTTGATTTACTTTTATTAAAGACCTGTCCAAGGTGCTCCCCAGCCTGGACAGTGGGCATGTCTAATCCCTTCAGGAGGTCTCTGGATATGAACGGCACTGACTTTGCCATTTTGCCCCTTTCTTTATACAAAGGAATAAGCACTCAGACTTACTGATGCTGGATATTCTAGTGTCAGGATGCTGCTACCTGGTGGATTGTTCAAACTCTAGTAAGAAATGAACTCTTCATCTCTTACTTCTTTGTAGGAATTCAGTCATACATCTTGAAGAACCCACTTAGGGGTGGTAATTTACACTCAGCCTTCAATGATTCCAGAGACTTGGAGAAAGAGTAACAGACCTTCATCTGAACCATGATATCATGTAATTTTGTACAGCACAGGTTTGTTGGGGCCAGGCTCAGGAGGGAAGTGGATCAGATACTAGTCTCCTTGGTATCCAGTTTTCCTTAATAAGATCTGAAACTTTTATTTTAATTCAAAGACAGACTCTCAAGTGCTACCTCTAGGTGCCGTTACATATGCAGCAGTGAGTTCCTTACCTGTTGCCCAGTGAGTTGGCAGCATTCCTGCTTGTTATAGCCAAGCCATCTGGAGTAGGGGTGGGGGCTGGGCGGGGCACATGAATGTGATGGCCAGATAGCTGCTCCATTTCTTGGCCTTGGCCTTCCTTTAGTCCCTTCACTGTTAACACTGAGGGCATGCAGCAAAATGAGAGAGGCCCTGTAAGGCAGCTTTTTAACTTTTGAATATTTCTGGTTGAGCCACCAAGAGCTTGAGGAACTCTTTCTTCTTCTGCTATTTGCTTTGAGAGCCTGAACATCCTTTCCATCTCTTTTACTTATGGCCAGTCCCAATCACAAGGCGCTGACAGGAATATATTAACCGTGGGTGCGAGGATGAAGCAGTATACAAACTATGGTAAAGTTTTCAATGGTGATTGATTCCCTTTAGGCCATCGATAGGGATTTCTATATATGGTGAATTTGGTCACTAATTTCACTACTTTACGGGAACACATTTATCCTGTGACGCTTTTATTTAAAGTTTTCATTATTTGATATTAACTGATATTAAGTTTGAGCTCACTAATCAGCTTGTAAGTTCCTTGAAAGAAGGAAGGGGCTTCTGCACCCTTAAGCATCTCCTGTCATGTTGAGCACAGTGTTTATAAGGCCTAGATACTTGTTAAGTTGATTTGACTCAAACTGAATTCCATGTTCAGCTCAGATTTCTTATTAGGTCCTTAGGAGTCTAGATCCTTTCTAGTTATCCGTTTAGAAATCTGAGTATACAGATCCATGCAACTTTTCAAATTCTACTTTCTTTTGCCCACTTCAGGAAGAATGGCAGCCTAGACACTGAGTTTTCCAGCACTCAGCATCCTAGGTTTCCGATGGAATTCAAAATGTCCAGGAATCTTTAGCCTTTGGCTTCTTACTTCTTACTTTTTCTCCTAGTTAACCTCATCTACCAAACTATTCTTCTCTCCTATTAGGATAGGTAAAGTTATGCTAGGGTAACAACAGCTTCCAAAACTCAGTGGAGATTCTGCCTGATGGAGTGACTCTGAGACCCAGTTGGCAGGTGGCCTGTCCCCACAGCATGTGCTGCCACAGTAGTGGCAGCAGAGGAAGTGAGCATGGATAATTGTGCACTAACTCTTAACTCACTCCTCCATTCAGAAATGACACATGTTACAACTGATCATATTTCATTGGCCAAAGTAAGTTACGTGGCTGTGCTTAACCTCAAGACAACAGAGAAATGCCATCCTTCTGTGTACTGGTAAGGGTGGAGAACCAGAAATACCAGGGACCTCAGTTAATGCTGACCACTCAGAGTGTTTGGAAGTTTCTGTCTTCCTGTTCATTCTTTAGTGAGGCTTAGACCCCTTGAGAATAAATAGACACACTTTATCTTTTGGGTTTCACAGGAATTAAAAGCAAAATAAGTGTATAATAAAGATAACAAGTCAATAAAAATTTTTTTCCTATATTATGTAAATATCAATGGGTTTTTTGTTTGTTTGTTTTTGTCAAATCAGTGCTCAGAAGTAATAGGTTGCGATTCTTTCTAATGCTATCTGTAAATAGATGGTTGATGTAAAGTAGTCTCCTTTGCTTATGGTCACCAGGCCTGTTTAAACTTCCAATGCTTCTTTTACCTCGCAAACACTCAAGGACTCCACAGAACAGTCACTTCAGACTCATGGGCTATGGGCATCTGTTCTTTTTTCCCTGCTCTATGCCTGATTAGACTCTGTCAGTCACAAAGCAAGACCCCAGGTTCTTCAAAAGCAGGTGGGAAGTTGCCCTCCCTCACTTAGTCATCCTATGTTCCTTACTCATTCAATAACTCCCCTCCCTCTGAAGAATTAATTCTAACTGTAAGAACAAGAAGTTTACTCACTAATATAATGAGTTTGGTCATCAGCTCTCTTTTAACCCAAGTCAGAGGGCTATTACTAATATGCCAGATAAAAGCCAACCATGTTGTCACTGAAAAAGCCCTGGCATTGGTGTCTGAAGATTGTTAGTCCTAGCTCTACCACATTCTAGCTGTGTTACCATGGAAAAATCACTTGACTTCTCTGATTCTTCATTGGTAAAATTAGGATAATTACACTTACCTTTTAGGATGGAGTTGCTTGTCTATAATATGTAAATTACAATATTTCCCTCTCAGGGTTGTGGGGATTTAAATTATTTTGACAAAGATAATTTCCGAGCAAAATATATGTGTATAAGTATGTATATCCCAAGCTGGGAACTTCTTCCCTCCTTTTTTGCTTGCTAATTAGGAGTCATAAATAAAATGCTGACGAGCTGCAGTCTGCCGTCTGTGCTGTAGCTGGAGGGCTGTTTTGACTTTGCCTGACAAATGGCTAACCAGCCGCTCCCACCATGCCCAACTCAAGTGTTCAGCACTGAGAAATCCAGCTACTGCCAACAGCATCTTATAAACTTGTCACTGTTTACTTACTTGGTGACAGTGTTTTTGTTCACTGATCATCCCTGAGATTTCACCCGTCAGGGTGTGTCTGTTTCCCTCAAAATGCCAAAATGCCGTTTAAGTACAATCCTTTCCCAAACCACATGAAAATAGTGAAGATCTCTAAATGAGACTTGGTGCCTTTGCAGTACCTCCCCATGAATTGCAGTGCAGCTGGGGTCAATGTGGTCTTTACAGAGCAGTAACTAGGAATGCATGAAACTTGATTAAATGGACATAAACTTAAGACCTGACTCAATATGCTGCTAGCCAAGACTTCCAAATAACCTATCAAGTGGTATGTTGGAGATAACTAATACCAGCTTGGGAAAACTGATTTTTAGGAATTTTGCAAGGTGGTTCATGTCATGTTGGTAGATTGAAATTGGCCATGGTTGAAGTGTTTACACCATGGAAACTGGCAAACACTACAAAATCATGCATTTTTTTTCCCAGAGAGCTGATTACTAAACATATAACAGCTTACCACATACAGTGCACCTGTGTCAATCCCAAATGTGCACCTGTATCAAACCCAAATGTGACTGAGGATGTGTGAAGGAACATCCCAAGTCAGAAGCATAAATAAAATCATGGTGCTGGATTAAAGGAGGAAAGAATAAGGAATAACACAGAAGACATTAGGAGATGGAGAGGAGAAATGGGTTGGGGGAACTCGGAGGGGGAAACAAACCATTAGAGACTGTGGACTCTGAGAAACAAACTGAGGGTTTTGGAGGGGAGGGGGGGTGTTGGGTGAGCCTGGTGGTGGATATTACAGAGGGCATGTACTGCATGGAGCACTGGGTGTGGTATGTAAACAATGAATTTTGGAACACTGAAAAAAAAATTAAATTTTTTTTAAAAGGGAGAAAGGAATTAAATTTTAGTGAGATGCTGCTGTATACCAGATTCTATCCTAACTTCGATTGGGACTGATACATATTAGGAGGTATGTAACAAATTAATGGGGTGGGTCCACAAAAATGTGTTCATAGGAAGAATAGAGAGGCCTCTGAGCCTTACACAAAGCTGATTGTGGGAGAGGAAGGATAATGCTAGGCTTGCATTGCACCTGTTACTCAGGTCTGGATCTAGGCCCTGGCTGAGACTGGTGAAGGGTGGCTTGGAGGAAGAATGTAAGTAAAAACTAAAAAGGCTGCTTCAGCAAAACTCGGCCATGTGAGGCAGCGCATTTAGATTTAGCATCATATTTGTTCCAGGACCTCAGCTGTAGCAGTGTGAGGACAACAGAGGCTTGGCTGACCCACCAGAGTTCGCAAGGTGGGCTCACTTATGAGCACTTTTCCAAGAGTACTTTGCAGAGGGCCAGTTCTGTGTGAGCAGAAGGGGCAAGAGCCAGTAGGATTTATTAAGTGATTGCATATGTACCTTATACGAGTAGGGCAGGGGGGAAAATGGTGGTATATTTATTTTCTCAGCATAATCTCACAACAAACGTAGGAGAAAGCCATTACTATATCCATCTTAAATATGAAGAAACTAAGGATCAAAGAGCTTGAGCAACCTGACAGATACAATACAGAAAGTAAACGGCAGAACTAGGATTCAAACATGGGATTATCTGACTCCAACCGCCACCCACCCAGGGGCCTCTGTAACCTCCCTTTACTCTGTGTCTCTGCATATTTGTCTGGAAAAGAAGGGTCTCTCTTGTCTCCAAAGCCATCCCTTCCACTTGTGCCTATGAATTCTGTACCCTCCCAATTCCTGCTCCAGAGTCTTTGTAAAGCACCCCCTTGCTCTATTATAGATCTTTAATCTGTTCTTCTCTACAAAATTCTTTCCCTCATCCAGAACATTAATTTACATCCGTCACCTAAAATGAGTGGCCACGTGGCACTTTTCTCAGTCTTCTCTCCCTTAGACTTTGCTGCATTGAATACACTTCTGATTCTCCTATATTCTTAAAACTCTCTAGTCCCAGCTTCTGTGACTCACTTGTTTTTTCTTTCCCTCTCTGGTTACTCTTCTAGCCATTCTGGCTCTTCCCTTTCCCAGTCCTTGAAATTATAAGCATTTCACTGAGAGTTTGATGTTGGTTCTCTTTTTGTTCTTCAGTCTTTCCCCTTTGAGGTTCCCATGGCCTCACGTCCCTTTGCAGACAATGCCACACCAATATATCTATATATCTGGTTGGAAAATGGATAGAAATAACTTGACTGGCTCTCTAGGGCCAAAAGCAGTCTCCAGTATATAGTAGGAACTCAGTAAACAGAAGGGACTTCAGGGGCGTCTGGGTAGCTCAGTCGGTTAAACGTTCGACTTCAGCTCAGGTCATGACCTTAGCATCCTAGGATGGAGCCCTATGTTGGGCTGCCCGCTCAGAGTCTGTTTGTCCCTCTGCCTCTCCCCTGCTCATGCTCTTTCTCTCCCTCTCTCTCTCTCTCTCTCTCAATTAAATGAATAAAATATTTTAAAGGAATTTCAGATGAAGAGGATATTGTAAACAGAGCTTGAGCATATGTATGTGTATTACTTTATTTGAAGATTACCTTCTTTTTGCCCTGAACTCCTTAAAGTCAAGAATTGCATTTTCTCCCATTTTGATTTCCGGATATCCAGCACAATATATACTAGCTGTTCAGTGAATGTTGAATGAATGAGTCCAAACTTGCTGATAACTTGGTGCAAAATTGTGGCAGTCCTTATATAGGAATTTAGACTTCATTCTGTGTGCAGTGGGCTTGGGGCCATCAAAGGCTTTTTCCTCATTTGAGTAACTCAATTGGAGCTGAGGTCCAGGATGACTCATCTGGCTGCAGTCCGTATTTAAAACCTTGCGCCCTTTTCCTCCCCTGCCCTTGCTGTTCCACTTCTAATCAGTGGTCCAATCTTGTTGATTTTACTTAAAAATATGGCTTTATGGTTTGTATCTCTGTTTTGTTTCTTTCTCATGGCCACCTCCCAAGGTCAGTCCTAATTACCTCTTGTCTGGACTTCAGGGCTGGTCACTCCCACTCCAATTACTGTTTATCCCTTTCCTGTATGCCACAGGCTTTGAATATTTTACTGATGGCTAGCTCTGTGTTTGAAAAAAAGAGAAAAGAACAAAGCTGAATTGGTTCTGGGAAAGTGAGGTTAAAGAGGGCTAATGTAACTTTGCATTATCTGCCTTTTCCTGTGGGCTCTTTAAATCTGCTGGCAGCTTTGGGTTTTACCATTGAGTTGTTTGAGTGGGTTTGTCTTCTCATTGCTCCTTGTAAAGAAGCCTAGGATCCCATCCCCACAGTAAAGCCAAGTTCTGGGAGAAAGAGAGTGGACCGCTGGAGATGGGAGTTCACTGTGACGTTGAAGAGAGACAAAGGTCAGGGAAGAATCTCCTTTAGGCAAAGGAGATCAAGAGAATGGAAAAAATCAAGGAGATGGGGAGAAGGTCTTTGAGATAATATTTCCAGATGGAGAGAAGAAGAAAAGAGGAAAGAAGACAGCTGAATTCTGCCATTTTTTCATAGCTAACAGTGAGTAAAAAAGCCCTTTCTGAAAATCTTTTCTTAGAATGTTTGTGGGTCCAGAATTTATCCTGATAAAATAGTGAGCTAATGAAATTTTGGGGGAGCTCTCTGGGGACTCTTACACTTAAAGCATTTAGATTAGTGTTACACAAAATGTAATTTGCCTTCTGCAAATGTACAGAAATGACAGTATTTTTGAAACTTTATTGTAATTGGACATTGCTCATTGATGTGCCAGAGGTTGGTGGTACTGGCTCAAGAGAGCTGATGTGGTCATTTCTTTCCACCTTTGTGGCTTAGTGACTTCATGTTGGTAACTTGAAATCAGCCATGCAGAAGGTATTTCTATGACAAAAATGGCCAAATGCAACAAATCAGGACTCCCCTCACCCCTAACAACTGCTGCTGAACATTTACCAACACATTAGTACTTGACCACAACATCCATGCACCTGATTGGGGGACATTATTGAACAGGGTGTTGTTAAATTTGTATGACAAGTTTCTTGCAGCAGCTGCTGCCTATCTCCTATCTGACATGTATAGTAAGATCATGTGTCTGTTAGCAAAGGAATGAGGATAATTGGTCCTTCAATACAGGGCATTTGAAGTGCACTGTCTTAGGTCACCATCAGCTGATTCCAGAGGTTCAAGTATTCCAACAGAGGTCTTCGTGGTAACTACATGGAATAGCTGCCCGCTTTAGAAATCTGCTACTTCGGAGCACCTAGGGCTTCGTGGCTTAAGCCTCTGCTTTCGGCTCAGGTCATGATCTCAGGGTCCTGGGATAGAGCCCTGCATCAGGCTCTCTGCTACAGTAGGGAGCCTGCTTCCCCCTCTCTCTCGACGGGCTCAAAAAAGGCATGGAAGATATTAGAGAAACCCTCTCTGGAGATATAAAAGCCCTTTCTAGAGAAATAAAAGAACTAAAATCTAACCAAGTTGAAATAAAAAAAGCTATTAGTGAAGTGCAATAAAAAATGGAGGCTCTTACTGCTAGGATAAATGAGGCAGAAGAAAGAATTAGTGATATAGAAGACCAAATGACAGAGAATAAAGAAGCTGAGCAAAAGAGAGACAAACAGCTACTGGACAACGAGGGGAGAATTCGAGAGATAAGTGACACCATATGACGAAACAACATTAGAATAATTGGGATTCCAGAAGAAGAAGAAAGAGAGAGGGGAGCAGAAGGTATATTGGAGAGAATTATTGAAGAGAATTTCCATAATATGGCAAAGGGAACAAGCATCAAAATCCAGGAGATGCAGAGAACCCCCCTCAGAATCAACAAGAATAGGTCCACACCTCGTCACCAAATAGTAAAATTTACAAGTCTTAGCGACAAAGAGAAAATCCTGAAAGCAGCCCGGGAAAAGAAGTCTGTAACATACAATGGTAAAAATATTAGATTGGCAGCAGACTTATCCACAGAGACCTGGCAGGCCAGAAAGAACTGGCATGATATATTCAGAGCACTGAATGAGAAAAACATGCAGCCAAGAATACTATATCCA
>PISX010033108.1:0-15460 GCA_004024625.1 Mellivora capensis | reverse complement strand
AAAAAAAAAGAAACTCACACAAATATCAACTTTCTTCAATGGGTAAGAGAATCTTGAAAATTGAGGATACTCTTTAGGAAGTAAGAAATCCCTAGAATCACAGAGAGGGGCCTATACAGATACATAGCAAGTAAGGCAGATGACATTCCAACTTTTTATGATTTTGATAATACCATTATAGATCCAACCATTTATTTATGGTTCCCAAATCCAAAAAACTCTGAAAAATGAAAAAAAAAGTTCCAGTGTGAAACAGACTCTTTTCGGATGACACAACCTGACATGAACTAATAGGATGCTACTTACGCAGTTTTTATTTACCCTACTTTAGTGTGAGCAATTTTTTTTCTGCAGAAATAGTCATTTGTTTGTTACAGGGTGTTGCTATATCCCCACTGCGAGTGTTTTGCAATCTGTGATATGGGTCTTACCTTTCCAAAATCCCTGGAACATCTGATATCCAAAACACATCTGGCCCCAAGGGGTTGGACAAGGGATCTTCTAAAGAAAGCTGTCCAGGTAGGATATTTTCTATCAATTCAACGTCTGCTGCCTGGAATCCTGAAACAGTGCCTTACCTCGGTCTGAAGGATGGCAGCCCTCTGTTCTTTGGCAGTAAGTGACTCTTTAAGCACTTCAATGTGTTGCTTGCAATCTGAATTTTGATTGCTAAGGGTTTCAAGCTTTGTTTGTAAGGCAAGAAGTTCTGACTCCTTCTTTGAAAGCTCCTGCTTCAGCTGATCAATCTGTGAAACAACAATATTGCAAGAAATTAAAAGCCACAGTTCCTACTCTTTACATTTGTGAGCTGCTGATTTCTCTTAATTTTCAATAGCTAATGATCATTAATCCAACAAGGCAAACCATGAGTTTGCCTGAAAAGATGGCCTTGGAAGTTCTTATGGGTCTGCGGAGGCTCTATAAAGGTAGTCAAGAGTATAAAAAACAGAGAAGTAAGGTCAGCAAACTGTCTTCCACCTTCCATCCCACTGAGGACCAAGAGTCACAGTGGAATGAAGGCTTCTTAGCCAGATCCACTCCTCATCCATGAAGCAATATAAATTATTCACCACGATCCTCAGAAAGGTCAACAGGTTGCTAATAAAGGTAACTAACCCAAGACATACCCTGGTCCTTCTCTGCTACTCGACAGTGGAAATGATCATTCAAAGCAATCATTTGACAAAAAAAAAGAATCCTCACTCCCCCCTCCAAAAAAGTAAGTATTAAAGGTTTTTTGTTTATATTAAATACTGAAAAGACACAGAAGAACATAAAATTATAGAAAGTATAAGGAAAAATAATATGAAAAACATTCATCATTCAAATCACCAAAAAAGATTGTTAGAATTATCTGTCCCAACCCATTTCTATCTCCTTCTCTCTTAATGCAGAAATAATTACCACCCTAAATTGTGTGTTTGTCATTTCCTTGCTTGTTTTTACATGTTTTTGCCTTTAAACTTCATTTGTTCTGTATATTTTTTTAGTACCTAGCTTTTTTCTACTCAATCTTATGTCCTAAAGATTAAATCATGTTATTGTACATACAATTTGCTCATTTTCCCTGAAGTACAGAATTCTATTGTAAAACTGCACCACAATTTGTTTGCCCATTCTGCTGTTAATAAACCTTTTGGTTGGTTTCCAGATTTTTTGCTAGAACAAAAAATGCTATTCTGAATATTTATATATATATATCACCTGGTACGCATAGCAAAATGATCTAGGAGTTAAATTGCTGGACTACATAGTATGCATATCTTTAACCTTACTAGATAACACCAAATGTTTACCAATGCTGTTATACTCATATTCAGGGTCACAAAGAGTGGGTAAGTGTGCCAATCATTCCACATCGTTGTCAACATCTTACGTCACCAGACTTCTACATTTTTACCAGCCTGATAGTTGTGGTAGATGATCTCCAAAGATGACTGCCACCAAGTTCTTCCTGCTTGTACACACATGCTGTACTCACAACTAAAAGTGGAGTCTGTTCACTCTCCCCTTGAACCTGGGCTAAACTGTGGCTTGCTTCAACCAGTAAATGCAGCCAAAGTGTTAGTTCTGGTCTTTGTCTGTAGGAGGACAGGCACATTCAGTCTCCTCCAGATGGAAGCCGGCCACCATGTTAGAAATCCAGCCACCCTCTGACCATGATGCTGTGAAGGCCATACCAGCCATGTGGACAGGCCATGAAGACAGAGAGGCCTAGAAGAAACTGTGTCTCCTTCACATTGTTCCTGGTCTTGAAGGCAAGAATTTCAGTGATTCATCATTAAATTTGATGTTTGCTTTAGCTTTTTATAGGTACTCTTAAGTTACAGAAAGTTCCCTTTTATTACAACTTTGCCAAGAGTTGTTTTTTTTAATCATTAAGGAATGCTTAATATTAATAAACATTTTTTCTGCTTCTCATGATTTATCACATTTTTCATCTTTAATATGTTATTGAAATGAATTACATTAATGGATTTTTAAAATACTCAGCTCTCCTTGCACAACTACGAAAAACCCCACTTGGTCATGATGTATTATATTTTTATACGTTACTGGATTCAGCTTACTAATATTTTGTCAGGATCTTTCATCTATGTTTATGGATAAGACTGGTTTGTAATTTTCTCATTTTGTGCTGTCCCCATCAGGTTTTAGTACCAAGTTTGCCTTCAAAATGGAGTGCTCACTCTTTTAATGTGTTCTGAAATGGTTTGTATAAAACTGAAATTTTCTTTCTGTTAACTTTCATTTAGAAATCACCAGTAAAGATGGCATTTTCTTTCTCCGAAGACTGTTACTTACTTCATCTATTTAGTGGTTATAGAAATATTCGTGTTTCTAATTATTGTCTTTTCTCCTAAGAATTTTTCATTTTATCTAAATATTCACCTTTACTTAGAAAAATTTTCATAAAACCCATTTATCTTTCAATACCTATGGCATCCTTGACTATCTTCTATTTCATTCCTACTATTCTTTAATTTTACTCTTTTCTTTGATGCAGCTCTGCAGAAGCATGTCACATTGAATAATCTCTTCAAAGAGCCAATTTTGGCTGTGTTGATCATCCAACATTCTTCTTTTCTTTTTTTTTTTTTTTTAAGATTGTATTTATTTATCTGGGAGAGAGAGCACATGAGAGAGAGAGAGAGATCACAAGCAGGGGGAAGGGCAGGCAGAGGGAAAAGCAGACTCCCTGCCGAAAAGGGAGCCCTACCTGGGACTCAATCCCAGGACCCTAGGATCATGACCTGAGCAGAAGGCAGACACTTAATGACTGAGCCACCCAGGCACCCCAAACATTCTTATTTTCTATTTCATTAATTTGAGCTTTTTTTGAATTTCCTTCCGACTGCTTTCTTTGGTTGGATACTTATCTCACTAATTTTCACTCCTTTTTTTTTCCATATATATGTCTTAAAACTATAAATTTCCCTGTAACATTTTAGCTTGATATGTAGTATTAACATTATTATTCCATCATAAATATTTTCTGATTTCCATTATTATTTATTCTTCAACTCACAAATAATTTGGAATTTTGCTTCTTACTCTAAAAATATCTGGATGTTGGGGCACCTGGGTGGCTCAGTGGGTTAAAGCCTCTGCCTTCGGCTCAGGTCATGATCCCAGGGTCCTGGGATCAAGCCCCGCATCAGGCTCTCTGCTCAGTAGGAAGCCTGATTCCCTCCCTCTCTCTCTGCCTGCCTCTCTGCCTACTTGTGATCTCTGTCAAATAAATAAATAAAATCTTTAAATATATATATACACACACATATATATATATGGATGTTTCCTAGTTATCTTTGTGTTTTTTCTTGCTTGTTTGCTTTGTGAATAGAGAATAAGATCTGTTTGATACTAATCATTTGAAATTGGTGTGATTGCTTTATGACAGAGTATGTGATCACTTATCATAAATGTGCTTTGTATACTGTGTGCTAGAAAAGAATCTGTATCTAAAAATTACTGAGTGCAATAATCTATATTTATTGGCTTGAAAATGGTTTCCTTGCCATAAAGTCCATGACACCTTTCTTAAGTTAATATTCGGTTGGTGTATCTTTTTTTCACTTTCAATGTATCATTAACTTTATGTTGTAGATGTCTCTTGTAATAGCATATATCCAGATTCTTTTATCATGTCTGATAAAATTAAATGGAGCATTTATTATCATTACAGATATATGTGATTTTATTTCAACCATCTTACCTTGTGCTTTCTAAATACTGCCATTTCTATTGCTTCTCTTTTAATTCTTGCCTTTTGAATGAATTTTTTTCCAATTCCATTTTTTATTCTATTTTTTTGCCTCTACTCATTTAAAAGTTATACCTTTATTTATATTTATTTTATGTTTATTTCATTTATTTCTAATCCTTAGGTTACTACCCTAGAAACTATAGCATACTTACAATTTTTTATTCACTCATTATATTTAATATTTTAAGCCCAATAGATTTTCTGATATATGGTTTACCTAAGTCTAAAGACAACCCATGCTTACATTCTTCCTGAATAACAGAAGGATCTTAAGACACTTTAAGTTCAGCCACCATCCCCTTGACATACACATTACTGTCATGTATTTCAGTTCCTCCCTATTTTGTTTTTAACTCATCATTACTTTTTTACAGTCCATCCTTGTTTAGATTTACCCCCACCTTCGTCACTAACTTTGTTACTTATTCCTGCATCTCAGATATTGTCAGAAATCTCCTTTTGCCTAAAATCCAAAATTTAAAATTCTTTTAGTAGGATTTTGTTGGTGGCAAACTCAATTTTTATCTAAAAATATCTCAACAATTTTAAAAAATATTATTGCTCAGAATTAAAAGAAATTTTCTAGGTTAAGAGATACTTTTCTCAGCCATCTTCTGGCTAACAAAAGCTATTTAAGAAGTCAAGCTATCACTCCAAATTCATTGCTTTATAGGTATTGGGACTTTCTTCCATTAGCTGCCTTTTTAAATAGTTTTATTGAAATATAATTTATATGCTATACAATTCAACTGCTTAAAGAGTACAGCTGATGGTTTTTAGTATATTCACAGAATTGTGCAACCATCATCATAATAAAAATTTAGATCATTTTCTTCATCCCAAAATGAAACCTGGTCAGAAGTCACTCTCCATATTTTCCACCCTCCAACACCAGCCCTAGGCAACTAATAATCTACTTTCTGTCTATTCTGGGAATTTTATATAAATGGATTCTTATAATATACATACTTTGTGACTGCCTTCTCTCACAGAGCACAATCTTTCAAGATTCATCCATGTTGTAGTATGTATCTGTACTTCATTCCTTTTTATTGTTGAGTAATAGTATACTGAATGAATATACCACATTTTGTCTATCCATTTACCAGCTGAGGGGGACACTCAGGTTGTTTCCAGGTTGTTCTGGCTATTATGAATAATGCTCCTAAGAATATTCATATGCAAGTCTGTGTGGACATAACGTTTTTATTTCTCTTGGGTGTATATATAGGTGTGGAATTGCTAGGCCATATGATATGTTTTCCAAAATGACTGTACCATTTTATATTCCCACTAGCAATATATGAGGGTTCTAATTTCTTCATATTCTCACCAACACTTGTTAGTACGTCTTTTTAATTATTGCCATTCCAGTGGGTATTAAGTAATACCTCATTGTGGTTTTGATTTCTCTAATGACTAATGATATTAAGCATGTTTGAATTTACTCATTAGCCATTCCTATATCTTCTTCAGACAGGTGTTCTTTTTTTAAAAACCTTTTTATTTTTGCATCTGAGATTTGATGGCTTTACTCTCATGCAAACAGATTTCTTTTTATTTATCCTCTTTGGGGTACTCTGAGCTTACTGATTTTATAGACTGATACCTGTAGCAGTTTTGGAAAATTCTCTGCTTTCTGCTCTTCAAATATGTCTTCAGTGTAGTGACTCTGTCCCCACTCCCCACCTCGCTTTTCTTCTGGAACTCTGATTACAAACATATGCCAGACCTTCTTATTCTGTCTTCTATGTATCTTAACATGTGTTTCATGTAGTTCATCTTTTTATTTACTTTATTCTACTCTATTTTCTAGTTCATTACAAGTCTTCTCTGCTATGATCACCCTGAAGTTAAATCTAGTCATTAAACTTAAATTTCCATTTTTATATTTTCCCATATCTACACATTTGGGGGGGTTCTCTTTAAATATGCTTGGCAGGGCACCTGGGTGGCTCAGTGGGTTAAGCCTCTGCCTTCGACTCAGGTCATGGTCTCAGGGTCCTGGGATCGAGTCCCGCATCGGGCTCTCTGCTCAGCAGGAAGCCTGCTTCCCTCTCTCTCTCTCTGCCTGCCTCTCTGCCTACTTGTGATCTCTCTCTCTGTCAAATAAATAAATAAATAAATAATCTTTAAAAAAATATGCTTGGCATTCTTATAGTTTCTTGACCTTTATTCATGTTTTCAATCCTCTGTTTTATTTACTTAAACATATTAAACATACTTATTTCATAGTGTTTGTCTTGAAATTCCCATTTCTGAAGTCCTTGCCTTCTAGTTCTGCTGTTTATTCTTTGTACCAGCTATCAATTATGATAGTTTGATTTCTTTACAATTTTGTGATTTTTAAAAAAAATTTTCTGTGATTCATGTTTTTTAGAACTTTCTCTGGAGAAAAACTTTGAAGTCTAAGTTGAACTTGTGGCCCTTCAGAGCATTTGTCTCTGCCAATACCTGGGGCACTATCAACTAAGGGCCCCATTAAACTCCATTCTTTACTTGAAGTTTTTGGATCACCTTATACTGCACATCTGTGCAAGAGCCATCTGTGGTTATGGATTCTTAAAGCTAGGTTTTTTTTTAACTTTCACTTGGCTCAAAGTCTTAAAATAGGTAATTTTCCCTGGATTCCCCTAATCTAGGTGGGAGGAAAGTACAATGGGGAGGTTTTTAGTTTACCCTGTACTAAGAGTCTCTGGGACCCCAGTTTAATGTGATAGTGGTAGTGGAATTCTTATTTGACTCTTCATCTTCAACAGACTCAGGCTTCTCTTTCCTTCAATGTTCCCATAACTGTAGAAACTAATGCTCAAGTTCACCTGTCTAGAAAATGCCAATAAGAAGATAGAACCAGTGTTCTGTTATCACTCCAGCCCCCTGCTTTGGCTTAGTTTGACTCTTGAGATTTTTTTCTGACTTGAGAGTTCATAAGTACATTTTATTAAGATTTTATTTATTTATTTGACAATGAGAAAGAGAGAGCATGAGAAGTGGGAGGGTCAGAGGGAGAAGCAGACTTCCTGCAGAGTAGGGAGCCCGATGCAAGACTCGATCCCAGGACTCCAGGATCATGACCTGAGCCGAAGGCAGTCACCTAACCAACTGAGCCACCCAGGCGTCCCCATAAGTACATTTAAAAATATATGTTTTAGGGGCGCCTGGGTGGCTCAGTGGGTTAAAGCCTCTGCCTTCAGCTCAGGTCATGATCCCAGGGTCCTGGGATGGAGCCCCACGTCGGGCTCTCTGCTCAGCAGGGAGCCTGCTTCCCTTCCTCTCTCTCTGCCTGCCTCTCTGCCTGCTTGTGATTTCTGTCTGTCAGATGAATTTAAAAAAAAATCTTAAAAAAAAAATAAAATATATGTTTTGAAAATATATTTTATCCAACATTTTTTGTTCTTTTCAACAACTAAATGTGGTATAAAAAAGAACCAAGCTACTGACAATAACTGCCAAGAATGAACAGAGTAGGATGCTTACAAATAAATAGGACCCCCTTTTTTGGAATTGTTCAGGTTGTGCAATTCACTAGAAAGGTTGAGGTGGAATCCCATTTGCAGGATGAAGTCAGACTAGAGCAGGGGAGAAATAGGTTTTATCTTGCTTGCCAAATATAGAGATTTGGTAGTGACCGGCAGTCTTGAGAAGGATTCTGAATATGTTTAAAGATGTACTGAAAAAGAGTTGTGATTGATTATCAGTATGCTCTGGGTATGTGTGAACAGATGGTGGCACTGATCAGGTAGATGATTTCCATGAAACACATTTCTTCTTTATAATTTAATGAATCATGAGTCTATGATCATTTTTACCTGTAATGAAAGTAATTTCTCTCTTTCCCTCTTTCTCTCTCTCTCATACAACAAGAACAAAATATAAATTAAAAAAGGGAAAATCTGGATTAACTAAAATTATAAAGGAAATAAAATCTGTTGTGATCAGCAAGATCAGCATTCTTCACATAGGGTATGGTTCTAAATCACATGCAGTTGTAGCTGCCAGCACAGTATAGAGTTGATTCCACATATGAAACTGATTCATCTTAAAATAAAGCTAAAAAAAACTTTGAACTTTATATGCTTAAGCAAAGATGATGTTTATAGTATAAAAAAATGATTTGAGCTAACTTCTACAAGTATCAGGGTAGAAATTTAGTGTGGGAATGGGGTATTAAGAGAGGAATTTGAATGAAGTTAAGTTGATCAACAGAGTGGTATTTAATAGGAAGGAAGAACATGACAAGTTCTACATACACCTACTTTATTCAATAAAAATAGATTGATAATGATAGAACTATTCAGTCTATAAATATTAAATAGACAGTTGCTTTAAATAGCTTTCAGACTATCACTGCCATGAGGTAAATTTTAAATAAATATTTTACGCAGACAATAACAGAAAAGGGCTTTTCTAAGGGGAATATAGTTACAGGGTAGAAAATCATATTCTTCCATAAAAATATGCTTTTTGCTTCTTTTATAGCCATAAACTCAATAAAAATGGAAAGTGATGCAATCGAACATACATGAGAACTGAGGCTGGGGAAGGTCTGTCTCAGTGATGGCAAGAAGAAAAGCCAATCGGAATTATATCACACACTTTATATGAAGTCCATGTGGACATCAGGAACACTTCATCTCGTCTGAAAGTTCTTCCACCACTTACGTCTATGACACAACCAACACCCTTAAAACACTCCCTTGCCATGGAAAACAGCTTCTTTTTCACTGCAGATATGGCCCTCATGTCTAGAAAGTGATATGCTTATTATCATGCAGTTTGGGTTATGAGGTTTGTAATCCTTCAGAGGTTAATAAGAAAATGTGTTACAAATTCAGAATAAAAGAGGAGCTCTAGGACAGCAGAGTGGTGTCAAACTCCTAAAACAGAGGGAGTGAATAATACAGAAGTACTGAGATCAGTAGATGAAAAATGTGTTACATTAGGAACAAAGCCTCGTATAAAATAGGGGATGCCATCATTCTTTCCCAACAGAAAAACAATTATTTATATGGTACATTCCATTCTTAAAGGCTTAGCAATGCTCTGAAGGTAACTCACAGCCTCATAGATTCTGTCTGCACAGTCTGAGTCCTCCAAGTTTTCAGGATTGAATTTCAGTTCTCAGGGAAAATGTGCATGTGCCAAAGGGATTAAAGATTTCCATCCTGGCCAACTATGTCTCGTATTTGTGCCTTCGCACAAGGTGAGACTCTAAACTGTACTTTTACATTTTTGAAATTCACCTTCCACCTTTGCAAACATGTTATGTCACAGTTTTTCTATGACATCATATTTATAAAAGCAATTTGGGTCTTCACTTCTACTTAATTTAATCACAAAGCTTTCTAAAGGTCCTACCAGTCCTAGTCATCTGTTCAGCATCAAAATGGAGGTACATGCCATTTCACATGGCCATTTAAAACACTTCCTGTAAGGGCCTCTTTAGCCAGAGTGGCCCCACTCTGGTTGAACTGCCATTTTGTTGTTTATGCAGTAAACTTAATTGATCCTGCCCCCCCACCCCCATGGGAACTTACTTGAAAACAAGTCCCGGAAACTAGTCCCAGGTAACAAAGTCCAAGTAAAAGGGTGGGTCAGGCCAGGTGGAGGTATTCAATCAGTGGGGGCACATACTGTCTCCCTAGCACAGGGAGTATGGGCCCCGCCCTTTGGGCACCTTTTGGGCGCCAATTCTGACCAAGGTGATAGGCTGGTTCAAATGTCTACTAGGGTAAATTGTAATTCAATTGGTCACCTAGCATGACTGTGCAGCTTTCTCTGTGTGTTACAACTTCATTGGCCTCCTGTGCGTGGCCAGGCCCAACCACATGGCCTTTGCTCTATAAAAGCTAGTCTGTGAAACAGAGAGAGGTCGCCCTCTCTGTAAGGGGCGGCCCCGACCGGTCCGTTTGACAGTGGGTTTGATTCTTGATGCTTGGCGCGAAATAAAGATTTGCTTGACCTTCACTTTGTATCAGTCTCGCTCCTTTAATCACGGACCCATTATTGGGGGACCCAACATTCCTTTCCCTCCAAACCTACATGCTTTACTCATTTTAATAACTAATGCAAGCAGCACTCCCTTTACATTTCACAACACTGTTTCTATTTTGAAGTTTCATTGAAACATTTAAAATTATCTATTTCAACATACTTTTAAATCTAGAAATGAGTTCACATACAAGAATTATTATTAGCTACCTTTATTACCTACTTGGAACAATTATATTATATTGAGATTGATTTGAGGTCATGCCCTGTCAATGAAGAGCAATCAAATTTTGAGTCAATTTTATCACTCAATGTGTTATAAAAACAATTTTTGACTAAAATTTCAAAAAAAAAAAGTCAAATGAGAATGTAAATATGTGTTTATCCAATGTTAGGAGCTTTTTTCATGATCAGGTTGAATTTTATCTTATTTTTTATTTTTATTTAGAACCATGGTAGAATTCATTTTAGATCTCTATTAAGAAATACTCAGATAGAAGACCACCTCCAAGGCTGCTGCCTTTGCAGAGAGTTATCACTCTGAAGGCATCTCTCCAAAACACCAAGTACAAAAGAAATTCTCCAGGCTCTTTTAAAAGCTTTCTACATATTCATTACAAACAGCAAGAAGTAACAATATTTCGCTGTAATTTCAGATTTGGTTCCTAGAGTTCCACTCCCCTCCTTAGGCAGCATCTCAGAAAAATTTCTGAAATGTTCTACCAGGACTCTGAGTCTATATAAACTGTAACAGTTTATAAAGTCAACTATGCCTGCATTTTTTTTTTTTTTGCTAGTCCAGATCCAAAGTCGCTTTCTGATTTCCATTTCTATCACTGCCTCACTAAACCCTTGAGTTTTACAATTACATTTCTATATCCCCCAGGTAAGCTTCAGAACCTCTAGGTGTTTGCAGTTGAAATCTAACATTTCCTTCCTTTTTTGGAAAACCTGCCATTTCAATTGAATGGAGTTCTTCCCACTTCCTCTTCTGTGTGGGATTGGGGTGGGACAGTATTTTTACTTACCCATCTTGGTTTGCTCAGTAACTGATTTGAGTTTGCATTCCTCACCAGACCTGTTATTGCTATTTTGCCAATCTGATTATTTAGACCAAACAAACAAACAAACAAACACTACGCGAACTTAAACTACTTGTATTACTCCAACCAGAAGTAAACTCTCCTCTCATCAAATCTTCAAGGTAGTTTGTCCAGGACATTTCTTACTTTCCCAATTAAGTGGTCAGTATTGGCTTTGAAGTGAGAAACATTTTGAATATGTGCTACTTTTAGAGCCCTTCAGTAGCTAGCTCAATGTCTTGTGCTAAAAACAAGGTTTAGTAAGTCTTTGGGAACCACAGAGCTCAAAAATCCACCATTAAAAGCTTTACCCATACAACTCTGTGTAAATGAAAGAGTTCAAAGACTGTAATGATGACACTAAACAATTATTCTGTCAGTGTGTACAACCAACTATTGCAAAAATTAACCCTTCAGTTATCTGTGATGATGTAGACAAGCAACATATTCATATAAATCTTGTAAAAAAGTTATCCAGGTGTGCCTGGGTGGCTCAGGTGGTTATGTGTCTGCTTTTGGCTTAGGTCATGATCCAGGGTCCTGGGATTGAGCCATGCACCAGGGTCCCTGCTCACCAGAGAGCCTGCTTCTCCCTCTGCCTGCTGCTCCCCCTTCTTGTTCTCTCTCTCTCTGTGTCAAATAAATAAAATCTTTTTTTAAAAAAGTTATCCAGATAGGCCATAAGAGACCATAAACTATATTAATAATCTAATTTTAGAGGACATCAATCCAGGGGCGCCTGGGTGGCTCAGTGGGTTAAAGCCTCTGCCTTCGGTTCAGGTCATGGTCCCAGGGTCCTGGGATCGAGCCCCACATCAGGCTCTCTGCTCAGCGGGGAGCCTGCTTCCTCCTCTCTCTCTGCCTGCCTCCGCCTACTTGTGATCTCTTGTCTGTCAAATAAATAAATAAAATCTTAAAAAAAAAAAAAAAGAGGACATCAATCTATGCCTCTAAAATTTAATAAATTCCATTACAAGTGATTCACCCAACTGGAATCAGTTCACACAGCCCCCAGGATCCCACAAATCACAAAACACAAGCACTCAGGACTAAATGTTTAGCAGTAGTTATATTTTTTGTTTTGTTTTTATTTTTTTTAAGTAGCTATGTCTTCATAGACCAGCTCAACCATATCCATGCTCCCCTCTCAAAGCAGAAATAAGAAAAATAAGCAATTGAAGTAATGATAGGAAGTATAAACAATGAATGTTAAGAGTTAATCCAATAAGAACATTCTTTCAATGGAGAAGATATAAAAAATTAATTCTGACTAATACTTTTTGCTATTTTTAATCAGTCTATATGGGATTTCTGCATGACTTTATAAGATCTTATTTTTATTTGTATTCTTAGAAATCAATTTTCCCCATTAATCAAGTCAAATATGACATTTATTATTATTATTATTGACATTATTATTATTGTTTGGTTATACTTCTTTAATAATAATGGGGATAATTATTAGCTACTTTTTTGAACCAGGCATTTTAATTACATTATTTCATTTAAGCCTGTGAGTCTCCCGCTAAGGTTTGTCATGTTGCCCCATTTTATATAAGAACAAAGTGGCTGAGTGACATAAGTTACTCCTCAAGACCATGCAACTAGCAATGACAGGCTAGAGATCGGCCAGAGTCCATTTTATGTTGTCAGCCTATACTCTTTCCATCTTACTCCACTTCTCTCCTCAAACATCCTTCTGACCTGACAAGTTTTGGAATTCTAAAAATTAACCAAACATTAAAAGTTAAAACGAACTTGGGGCACCTGGGTGGCTCAGTGGGTTAAGCCGCTGCCTTTGGCTCAGGTCATGGTCTCAGGTCCTGGGATCGAGCCCCACATCGGGCTCTCTGCTCAGCAGAGAACCTGCTTCCCCCTCTCTCTCTGCCTGCCTCTCTGCCTACTTGTGATCTCTGTCAAATAAATAAAAAATATTAAAAAAAAAAAAAGTTAAAACGAACTCAAAGACCAATGGTCTCTCAACTGTCAGCTACTAAAGGCCTACTTGCTGAATGTTTTATTTACCTAAATAAATTTCATGACATTTTTAGCTGTAAAAGAACTATCTCCCACTGTTGAATGACAGGACAGGGAGGAAAAGTTTAAGCCAAAACAATAATTCTGCCCGAACGTTATGAGTTCACATTTATCTTCATAGCCTAATCCCAGAATGCATGGTCATTGTTTGGTCAACAGGCCACCCTACCACTGGGCTTGCTACACCTCAGTTCAACTTTCTGAGAGGGAAGGAATGCAAAAAAGAAATTGGAAGAGAGGGCTGAACAGGGAAGCCCACTTTGCATTTTGTGGAACTCCTTGAAAGGAAGGGGTTACATTCAAATCCACTGGACATTCTCCGCAGATCTCACTCTACTCCTTCATCTAAACTTTTTGTCATAATCTCAACATCAATTTACAAATGTAAAGGTGGCAAAAGTACGCAAAATTTTTGTTTTTCCTCTAGAGAAATGCACATACACGCACACACAGACATGGTGACGTAGATGTTACGTATTATTTCTTCTCTGTAATTTGCAAATTCTCTGCAATGAGTATGCATGTATTTCACAATGATAAAAATCATACCATCATTTAAATATTTCCTTTCTCTACTTCTATTGGTTCCTCATAGAACTCTTACCTCTTCTGCATTTTATAAGGCAATAACCAAAAGTAAAACTTGGAACAAAAATGGGGTATTTAAGAGTACATGGTCAAAAAAGAAAAAAGAATTTTAATTGATGTGATTATTATTTCAAAAGCAAAATAATGTCAATCCAGGGATAAATAAAAGCATCTCAAAGTCTCAAAAGACCTACTTGGGGCTATTCAAAAATTTAGTAATTATGCATGTATCAAAATAATAGATATTTAGGTGTTCAGTTCATTTGTAGCCCAAAGTTTGTTTAATTTTGAAAGTAATAAACTAAATTCTTTAAAACTGGCAATACCAATATAAATTAATGGAATAGGTTACAATAATTATGTTGTATAAATATTCCACAGCAACAGATACCAATAATAATAACACTGTCAGGGCGCCTGGATGGTTCAGTTGGTTAAGAATCTGCCTTTGGCTCAGGTCGTGATCTCAGGTCCTAGGATTGAGCCCTTCATCAGGCTGCCTGTTCAGCAGGCTGTCTGCTTCTCCTTCTCCCTCTGTTTTTCCCTCTCCTTTTGCTCTCTCCATCTACTTTCAAATGAATAAATAAAATCTTTTAAAATAATAATAATATAAAAATAATAATAACACTATCAATAACAACGCCTGACATTTATTGAATGCTTTCCAGAGATTAGTCAGGGGCTAAGTGCTTTAAATGCATCATCTCTTGGAATTGTCAAACCAATCCAATGATAAATGTACTTTCCTATATCCTATGCCTATTTCATGGATGATAGAACTAAGGTTTAAAGAAGTTGAATAATTTAAGTAAACTGTAGTATTAGAATGCAAAGTCAGTTCTACCTTAAGCACTATACTAAAACCAAACTTTCCTCATACCATTGAAAGTTACCATTGACAAGTTACATTGACTTCCAAGATCAATACCTTTGGAGACAGTCATCTTCTTAGGGATGGGCCAAAATTTGGCAATGATACAAACTTCACAAAATAGAACTTATGAAAACTTAGGAAATTTGGAAGAGAGGAGACTATTAAAAATAAATGTTAACTCCCAAGACACCAAACTTACTCATTAGAAAATCTTGAACACCTTAGTAAGTAGAAATTTTACAAAGATGTTCCCTGATCTCATATTGGAATCTATGCTTCTGAACGAAAAATCTTCTGTGTTCTTCTTTACTGTTCATATATTAGATGATATCATATAAAAGAGGTTATGTGGTATTTGGGGAAAGTATGTATGTAAATCATAGATTTTCAGTCACATTAAGAGTATAAAAGTTTATAACTTTGGACCATACCTTGGTTTTCATGAACTTGGAGTGACTTTTGTAAACCTCTATTTGTTTGATCTCTTCTTCCCGGTCCTCAGTGTTCAGCACACCATTGGCTTTTAACATCTGGATCTCATCCTCCAGATCCCTTATGTTTCGCTCCAGTGAAGCGATTTTTGTGTCCTGTTGTTCAAAAAAAAAAAAAAAAAAAAAAAAA
>PISX010033107.1:0-15461 GCA_004024625.1 Mellivora capensis | reverse complement strand
GGTTTTAATTTGAATCTCCCTGATGGCTAGTGATGATGAACATTTTTTCATGTGTCTGATAGCCATTTGTATGTCTTCATTGGAGAAGTGTCTGTTCATATCTTCTGCCCATTTTTTGATATGATTATCTGTTTTGTGTGTGTTGAGTTTGAGAAGTTCTTTATAGATCCTGGATATCAACCTTTTATCTGTACTGTCATTTGCAAATATCTTCTCCCATTCCGTGGGTTGCCTCTTTGTTTTGTTGACTGTTTCCTTTGCTGTTCTTCTGCCCATTTCTTAACTGGATGGTTTTTTTTTGGGGGGGGGGGTGTTTCATGTGGTAAGTTCTTTATAGATTTTGGAAACTAACCCTTAATAAGATATGTCATTTGCATATATCTTCTCCCATTTCATGTGCTGCCTTTTAGTTTTGTTGATAAGCTTTTTATCTTGATGAAGTCCCAATAGTTCATTTTTGCTTTCTTTTCCCTTGCCTCTGATGATGGGTCTAGTAAGGAGTTGCTATGGCCTAAGTCAAAAAAGTTGCTGCCTGTGTTCTTCTCTAGGATTTTGATGGTTTCCTATCTCATATTTAGGTCTTTAATCCATGTTGAATTTATTTTTGTGTATGGTGTAAGAAAGTGGTCCAGTTTCATCCTTCTGCATGTTGCTCTCCAGTTTTCCCAAAACCATTTTATTGAAGAGACTGTCTTTCCCCCCCCCCCCCACTGGTTATTTTTTCCTGCTTTGTCAAAGATTAGTTGAACATGTAGTTGTGGGTCCATTCCTGGTTTTTCTATTCTGTTCCACTGATCTGTGTGTCTGGTTTTGTGCCAGTATCATACTGTCTTAATGAGAATAGCTTTGTAATATAGCTTGAAGTCCAGAATCATGGTGCCCCCAGTTTTGCTTTTCTTTTTCAGGATTGCTTTGACTACTCAGGGTCTGTTGTGGTTCCATACAAATTTTAGGATTGTTTGTTGTTCTAGCTCTATGAAAAATGCTGGTGGTATTTTGATAGGGATTGCATTAAATGTGTTGATTGCTTTGGGTAGTATAGACATTTTAACAATGTTCTTGCAATCCATGAGCATCAAATGCTTTTCCACTTCTTTGTGTTGTCTTCTATTTCTTTCTTAAGTATTCTATAGTTTTCAGAGTACAGATCTTTTACTTTTTTAGTTAGATTTATTTGTAGGTATCTTATGGGTTTTGGTGCAATTATAAATGGGATCAGTTCCTTGATTTCTCTTTCTGCTGCTTCATTATTGGTGTATAGAAATGCAACAAATTTCTTAATTGATCATATATCCTGCAACTTTGCTGAATTCATGTATTAGTTCTAGCATTTGAGGGTGGATTCTTTCACGTTTTCTACATAGAGTACTGTTGTCTGCAAATAATGAAAGTTTGACTTCTCCCTTGCCAGTTTTGTTGCCTTTATATCTTTTTGCTGTCTGATTGCTGAGGCTAAGACTTCCAGTACTGCATTAAATAGTAATGGTGAGAGTGGACATCTCTGTTTTATTCCTGACTATAGAGGAAAAGCTCTCAGTTTTCCCCCTTTGAAGGTCTTTTTTTTTTTTTTTAATCTATTTGACAGAGAGAGGGAGAGAGATCACAAGTAGGCAGAGAGAGAGAGAGGAGGAAGCAGGCTTCCCTCTGAGCAGAGAGCCCGATGCGGGGCTCAATCCCAGGACCCTGAAACCATGACCTGAGCCGAAGGCAGAGGCCCAACCCACCGAGCCACCCAGGTGCCCCTCCCCCTTTGAAGGTCTTATTAGCCCTGGGTCTTTCACATATCACTATGGTGTTGAAGTATGTTGCATCTATCCCTATGTTGTTGATTTCTTTGTTTTTATCTAGAATGGATACGTATTTTGTCAAATGCTTTTTCTGAGAGGATCATATGGCTCTTATCTACCCTGACCTTTCTTACTTAAAGGCATTGGAGTAATCTTATTAATAAGGAAAGCTAGTAGTGCCTGTTTAGAATTCCTGTTACCTAAAATTTCCTTCCACCCAGCTGTGCTTGAGCTGAAGCCGTTGGCCCCTCCAAGCTGATGTCATGGCACCTATAAGCAGAGGAATTTAAAATGCACCAGCTCAGTGAGGTTGCCGAGCTATATAGGCTCACTGCTTTATTCAGTGTTCCCTCCTAATCCCTAACCTACAGGCTGGAGCAGTACTGGGTCTAGATGTGTATATCTAACAATGTGCAGATAACTGTGAAGTGCCTTGAAGAATACAGAACTAGGTTGTAAGACTGTCCACCAAGAGCTTAAAAGGCAGTCAACAGTAATGCAAAATCACTGCAAGGAAAGAATGACTTAGGAGGGAAATGGAAAGTATTGGTGTATCTAAAGGAAGAACACATCCACTAAAAAGTGAGCACCCAAGTGTCATCCAGGTGGTGGGAAGTCTTGACAAGTACAGTTCAATGGATAAAAAAGAGTAAATACAAATGGCTAATTAAGATTTGATGAGGGGCGCCTGGGTGGCTCAGTGGGTTAAGACCTCTGCCTTCGGCTCGGGTTGTGATCCCAGGGTCCTGGGATCAAGCCCTGCATTGAGCCCCGCATCGGGCTCTCTGCTCAGTAGGGAGCCTGCTTCCTCCTCTCTCTGCCTGCCTCTCTGCCTATTTGTGATCTCTGTTTGTCTAATAAATAAATAAATAAAATCTTTAAAAAAAAAAGATTTGATGAAAAAATGCTTAATCTCACTACAAATCAAATACATGAAATAAAGATGAAATACTACTTAAACTTATACTTAATTGATAGTACTCATATTAACAAAGGGCTACATTTCCTGAGAAAGTGTAAAGTGCTTTTTGAGAAGCGGTTTGGCCACAAGAAAGGGGAATCCTTAAAATATTCACATCTTCTAAGGAATAATCTTGCAGTACTCATATCTTCTGTGTCAAGAACTAATTGTGCTTTTAACTTGTGCTTGAACTCTGTAAATAAAAAATGAAAGTATAGGGGCACCTGGGTGGCTCAGTGGGTTGAAGCCTCTGCCTTTGGCTCAGTGGGATCCGGCCCCACATTGGGCTCTCTGCTCAGCAGGGAGCCTGCTTCCCTTCCTCTCTCTGCCTGCCTCTCTGCCTTCTTGTGATCTCTGTCTATCAAATGAATAAATAAAATTTTTTAAAAAGTATAAAAAAATAAAATGAAAGCAAGCTTTCTATATATTGTAAAATTTACAGATAACAGAAATCCCAAAATAACAGTGGAAAACAACAGAAATGTTTTCTGCAAGGGAGGCTCCAAAATATAGTGCTTTAGCTGGAGATTACCATTCAAAATAAAATAAAGATTTTTGTATTAAGGAGGAAAGGGAGAATGGATGTTGGATAGATAACCAGCAAGTTTTGCTCCATTATACTAGGGAACAAACTTGAACTTCAAAATAATTTTCAAAAAGTCATTCATTTTTAGGGAAGACCCCAAATTTTCAAAATTACATGAATACCTACAATTACAAATCAAGTCAATGATTCCATAAAACAACGAATGTTACCAACAAAGGTTTGATAGTTGAACCTGTCTGTTTAATGTTAATTTTTAAAAATACAGTTTTATTACATTATTATTTTATTACATTACATAGAGTATTAAGCTTATACTCCCAGATATGCATAAAAATACCCATAGAAGTTTTTTTATACTTTTCATTGTCCATATTTTCCATAATGAGCATATCTAAAATGCAAGCTAAGGAAATTATAGACGTTATTTTTTGAAACATTGAGGCTGATGACAGATTCCCAGACTTGAGAAACAGGACCTCAAATTTGAGATTTATCATGTTGTTCCAAACAAAATTAAGTAAGGTGCTAAGACATAGCCTGGCAAATTTTTCAAATTTAAAAGAAAAATCCTACAAACAGTAAATAGGGAAAAGCAAGTCACCTTCAAATGAACTAGACCCAGGTTGGCCACAGATTTTGTCTTTAGTCATCATGTATTATTTGCACTCTAAGAACTTTATTTGCTTATCCAATACTTTGTGAAGTAGGTACTGTTGTTAGTTCTATTTATTTTACAGGAAACATGGGGTAAGGGAGGTTAAGGGACTTGCTTGTTGTCTCACAGATTGTCAGGAATGGATCCAAAAGGCAAACCCAGGCAGTGTGGGCCCCCATGGCCATATATTTCCTACTTACATAGAAAGGACTTTGAAGAAAAACAAACCGTGATGCAAATAGGTTATCATTGATGGGTATCACAGTTTAGAAAATATGCCTCCCATCCATGTATTTCAGTAACTTCTCAATGTCATCCTCCAAGTTGCTAATATAGTAATCACAATGAATCCAATAACCAAAAATTACAGCACAGGCTGGTGGTAGGCATCACACCAGCTAGAATCTCAGAAGTAAGGGCTTATTACAAATAACTCTTTTTTTTTATGAATGGTTGCTGTTTTAGTCTACTAAGTTTTTTCTTTTAAGATTTTATTTATTTATTTGACAGAGAGAGAGAGATCACAAGTAGGCAGAGAGAGGGGGGGATGCAGGCTCCCCGCCGAGCAGAGAGCCCGATGCAGGGATTGGATGAATACAGAGAAGCTGAAATAATGGATTTCACTTGGGTACAAAGAGCAATTTTTGAGGACACTTTTTTAGAGAGGTGTCAGACCTGTCCACGGAGCCACATGTTGAATAAGCATCAGCAGATGAGACCTGCTTGGCTCATGGGAGGAATGACAGGGCATTTTCTGGGGGTGTCCCTCTGGAGATGGTTATCTCTTCTGGGTCATACCCTAGTTCTCAGTACCATTTGATTTTTATTTTTCAGCTGAAACTAAGATCTGCTTCAAATACTACCACGGTGTGAGCGGAGCCCTGCGAGCCACCACCCCCAGTGTCACAGTCAAAAACTCCGCAGCTCCTGTAAGTCCCATTTCTTCCTCTTTGGTGGGAGCTAATCTTGTTGCTTCTTTGCTTTCTCCCACTTCGTGTGTGTGTGTGTGTGTGTGTGTGTGTGTGCTTATATACACATATGGGCATATAGTGATAGATTATAAGTAGACAGAATAGTGAGGAAGAAGGAGATCCAAAGGCAAACTTATTAAAATCATACTTTTTGTTTGTGAAATGTTAAGCTTTAATAGTGAGATGTTTGTAATAGATTCGTGCTTCACAGCTGTGAAGAACAAGTGTTTCTCTGGTACACATTTTTAAAAATTCCTTGGTTTTTAAGGACTTATATTTCCATATGTTTTAATTTCTTTTTAAGCTTATAAAGAAATTTATGGAATAGAAATTTATAATCTCAGACTGATTTGGTTCATAAAATTATAAAATGGTAGGCTTAGGAAAGAACTAGAATCACTGGTCCTTTTTTCCTTTATATGAATGAGGAGACTGCCCGAAGTGCCTAAGTAATGGACCTAAGCTCACAGTTGCAGACCAGAGATTTAGGTCACGTCTTTTGTTCTCTGGTTGTTCTCTGGTTTTGCTCAGTACTCCAGTAACAAATGCTGCCTTTTCCTAAATCACAGTCTAGTTTGCATCCTCCTGGTGTTGCCTACCTTCTCAATGCATCTGATTAGCTGAAATCTACCTTCAGGTGGCATTCCATGTCCTTTTCACATAAGATAAAGATTAGTCAGTGGGGGAGGCTGACCAAAAACCGGTGAGGACTTTGTCAGGGTGGCGTGTAAGTAAAAAAGATTTGGTTTCCTCTATGTAAAAAGAGAACCTGGGTAGCTCGGTCAGTTAGGCATCGGACTCTTGATTTTAGCTCAGGTCTTGATCTCAGGGTTGTGAGTTCAAGTCCCACACTGGGCTCCGGTGAGAAAACTTGAAGTGAAGTATGAATGATTTGGAAAGACCTTTGCCTCTAAAAGACATGGTTTTACTGTTGTATAAGTCAGTCCTTCAAGGTGTGGAAGATGAGTGACTTGAGTCCTTGGTGGTATAACCAAGGTAGGCAGGGCTCAGGACCACAGGCTGGGCCGCCTCGATCCAGAGAATTAGTGCAGAACTGGATGCTGGCTGGAGAGGGGGTCCCAGGGCTCCCTGTCAGATGACATACAGCAGGCGGCAGGGGAGGGGAGACAGAGGGACCATCTGTACTTCTCACTGGTTGTACCATTTTCTCCTACACTAGCCAGACGGATTGGAAGGTGATGTCTGTCATTTTACTGGATAGGACAGGAACAAAAGTGTGGTGTTTTGGGGAAGTATTCCCAGAATGCCAGATAACCCCCTTGACGGGCCCAACACGTGTGGGAAAGTATCAAAAGAGGGTGCCTGGAAAGGCCAAAGAGGCTTTGATAGAAGTGGCCAATTGTTCAGGCAGGAGGGTCAGCTAAACGGAGTCGGCCAAGCTGGAGCTGGGGCTGAATTGAACCAGAGGCGAGGTGGACAAAGCATGGAGGCCCTGAGCCCACAGCAGACAAGGAAGAAAGGAGCCCGGAAGTGGAGGCAACTGACGCAGGAAAAGCCTTCTGGGCACAGGCACAGCATGTCATGCAGTGAGGCAGCTTCTCTCCAGACACACTGACTTCTCAGCCAGGATGGGCTTTGCTCAATGATGGACAAGCCTTTTTGGCTCAAGGCTGGAATGAGTGGTGCCGTGAGTGAGCTTGGGCAGCCCTGGAATCTTTAGGATTCCTTTCTGGAGAAGGCTCTCTGGAACATTTGGCTTCTCTGAACTCAGCCTCCTGGGGACTCCAGATGTCATCTGCTTCTCAGACCAATGCAAGACGCATGATCACAGGTATGCAGGTGGACAGTGTAAGCCTCAAAGAAAATAAGGTGCCAGCTCCCTGGAAACTGCCTGAATGGCACAGTGGACAGGCTTTAACGAGTGGGATAAACTCTCAAAAACACACTTTCCAGGGGCTGCTGACGAGAAACGGGCTGTCTGAGGAGAGAAACAGCTTCAGCCTATTATTTGACAGAAAGTAGAGGAGACAGCATTGAATCTGAGTGAGCCCTGACCTCATCTTTGTTATTGCTCTTGTGTTACCATTGCTTGTACTCAGACATCTTGAAATGTGTTGACATGTTGCCATCATCCTGATGATTATCTCCATAATGATTTCCTCACATAAATCAGTAGACACTTGGGTCGACAACTTTTGTTTCTTTTCTTAATCCCCATGCATGTGAGCCACAGATCATAAGGCCAAATGATGCCAGGAACAGAGTCGTCTACCCACTGCCATGTTGGAGTCATTTGCAGAGGGAGCATGCATTTTCCTGAAGACAGTATTTTAATATGCATTTTGGTTTTATAATAGTTAAACTACTGGCTCTTACAGCATGGTACACTCTTCAGAGGAGTTTCACTTGCCTAATTTTAGTTGGTTCACAGCACATCTGTGAGATAGGCAGGAAGTGCCATTTTGGTTACAGGACCATTTGGCTATCTGGTGATGGAGCTGAAACAAATCTCAGTTTTGTTTCTGAAATAATCTAGCAGCATCTGGTCTAAGGACTTATGCAAACTTTTTCTAAGGGGAAATGCTATTCAAGTTTTCCAAAATCAATTTGCCAATAAACTCTGAGTATCTGTTTTCCAATGAGGGATTTCTGGTGCTGGGCTAATCTCTTCTGAAAAGATGGCTGTCAACGGCCATTATGTCATGCCCCAAAGATCAATGAGTTAGTTTGTGGCAATAATCTAAAAGTATAATTTTTTGAAAAAGGGGGAAAGATGTCAAATGCTCCCTTAGTATATAATCAGCACTTCAATATTTTGAGCACAGCAGATTCTCAGTATGTTTTAGTTCCTTTTCTCAGTTCCTCATTCCATCTTATCCTTTGCCTTTGTCCTACTGACAGTCATTGAGGGCCCAGCGGGGGTGGGGGAGATGTTGTTGTTACCTATCCTTATCTTTCCAAGGCTCTCATCTGTTTATTATTCTTAATTGTGTATCAGAAACTATGAGGAGTAAGGGGTTTGGAAATAAATGGAATACAAATCCTGGCATTGAGAACTTATGGCTATTCTGTCGTGAATTATATATACTGTTTGAAGTGTCTGGTGCTGGGCTGTGAAAACCCATTGGGCTGGTGTGTAGAGTTGGTGCTGAGGCGGTGCCTGCAGCAGCTGGGAAGGCCCTCGGAGGAGGTGGTGTGTGGGCAGTGTGGAGGGGAGTTGCAAGGCCCTGGAGGAAGGTAAGGCACTGGCAGAAGGACAGCAAGTGCAAAGGTGTGGGGCTGTGAAGTACCACCGGCCTGACAGAGAAGGAGACCTGCATTGTGTTAGAGCTAAACAATATATGACTGAATTAGTTTTTTGCCATGTATCATCCCATTCTTTGTTTTTCATACTGTTTGTATCTTATTGGGAGCACTTAGCATATGTTTTATATTTTACTTTTATTTTCTTTAGAAGATCATGTTCAAAATAAGCTCTTTCTCTCAGTATTTTTGCTACCTTTCCCTGTGCATTACAGTCCCTCTTATAAGCCTCATGGTATTTTTTTTCCCTCTCCCTATTCATATTTATCAAAGGACAGAAATCTCCCCAATTTGCCAAAAGATGGGGGACAGTAAATTGTCCTCAGCTCGGCACTCTGTGAATTTTCTGGCTTTCCCTTCAGGTCCATGCTTCCACACAGGTTTTCCATCTGCCCTTCCCTTTTTGTGGACCAAGCAGTGTCCTCCAGCGGGATCTACTAGTGGGCTAGGGAGAGAGCTCTCCGTCCACCTGCCTCGTTCTCTACGGGCCAAGAGATTGAGACGCAGCCTGTACCTGTTCTCAGTGTATGCTCCACACACCTGCTTTCCAGGGCCGTCCCTGAGGAGCCTTCACTGCACAGCACAGTGATCACCACATGTTCCCTCATCCCCAGCCTCAAGGAGGCCTGGGGACTGTAGCCTCTGGATACAAAAAAATAGATGGCTATTGGAAGACATAACTGTGAGAGGATCAGGAAGCAGGGTCCGGGGGTGGGGAAGGGCCCCTGAAGAAAGGGGTAGGTAGGGGAGGTTTGTTCCTGCGGTATCTGGGGCCTGCTGAGGCTGGTTCCCCACATTTCCATTTAGACAGGAGTGTATTTCTTACTCCGTCTTCATCAAGATTTTAACTTATGGAAATCTCATCAGAATTTTGTTATTCCGGATTGTTTTTAATCCCTAACTCACATTGCTATTGTCTGGCTACCTATTAATATCTTCTGGCCTTCTCAGTTAGAAATTGGAAGTGAACGTACCCGTTTCTGCTCCTTCTTCTACCACGTTGATCCAATGTCTCTGCAACCAAGCTTTCGGTAATAATTGAACAGCAAAAAGTTCAAAGCAAAGTTCTCAGCCAGAACTCGAGATATCTTTCTGTCCGTTCATGTTCACACATTCACTTGCTTTGTCAGACCACCCAGCGGAGATAGAGTTCACATTCTCCTGTTTGAAAACAAAACAAAACTGAATAGGCCATTTGTCTGGAAATGTAGGCTGTTATTACTCTAAAATAAGATCAGGTTCATGGGGTACCTGGGTGGCTCAGTCAGTTCAGTGGTTTTGGCTGAGGTCGTGATCTCAGGGTCCTGAGATTGAGCCCCTATCAGGCTCCAGACTCTGGAACCTGGATATGTGGAGTCTGCTTGTCCCTCTTCCCGGCCCTTCCACACTGCCCCTCTCCCCACTGATGCTTTCTTTCTCCGTGTCTCTCTCTAAAATAAAATCTTTAAAAAAATAAAATAAAATAAAATAAGATCAGTTAAGGTTTTCTTTGCAGTCTGGGTCTCCTGCAATGGCCATTGAACAAATAGTTGAAAAATAGCCCCCAAACTCCAAGTCATTAAACTTTTGTCTAGTAATATTTGTCTTGGGAGTTTTACAAGCAGATTTTTCAGAAAAAAAAATATTTTAAATCATTAAAAATAACTATAGAATAGCTACCTTAAAGTTACAAACCTCCTGGAAAACACTCTGGCCAAATTAGTTGCAAAATTAACTCACAGACAAGTGACTGATGGGAGCAACTATCAAACAGAATTGTTAGACATGAACCGATCATTTGATCAGCTTCATAAAAAGATGGTAAAATGATCTTGTGGTTTATGATTGGGAGAGATTAAGTGGCAAGACTAGTTGCTGAATGAAGTCCTTCTTGATAAGCATCCATGGCAATGTATCATCAGTTTGGGGGTGAAGGTCTCCCAGTTTACCAAAGGGTCCCCTTCATCCTGTGTGTCCACAGGGAGTCTCAGCTTCAGCCCCAAGTCTGTCATGAAGTAGTCCCAAAATTAAAGGAGAAGTAAGAGTTCATCCCTCTTGTTAAGTGGGATGGACGGCACTGTGATGCTGGAGTGACCCTAGCATTGGATCCACAAGAGACCCGGCACAGGAAGCCTTGAGCAGACCTTGGGATTGCAGCGCTTCCCAAAGGGCTTCTTTTTCATAATTTTAGTTCTTTACGTGAGTCGTGCTGTGTAAAGAATTGCCTCTGCACAGTGTAAGAAGGACTTGAGGAAAGTTCAGAGACCTTTTCCTTAAATCGTAAGAAAACTGGGTCTTGTAAGGTTTTATTCAGAATTGAGCCTTTTGCGATCTCCCCAGACTTGTGGCCTACGGTCATATCCCTCAGTCTGCCCTCTTTTCCCATTCTGATTCTAGAAACCTGGCCCCATGACATTTTGGGAAGGTGACATGATGTTTATTTTATAATTGGATGTGGATTTTATAATAGCCATAGGAGTCCTTTGTGAATTAATTCTGTTTTGTCTGTTTTCTTACTAACACATCCATAATTCGTTTTTTGTAGCTTGTCACCAGTACCTGTCCAACCAGGCATTAGAAAAGAACTTCATCAAAAATCCTATGTTGACATGAAATTCTGAGGCTTAGTCCCTAATATTCTGAAAATCAGATTCTTAATGAAATAATCTCAGGTACGCTAGAAGGGCAAGAAGTCTGACGTGATTAGACTGTATATTACTCTAGTTTTTTATTTCTTTCCTTCATATCTATGCCTCTTAGCCTTTCTTTAGGAGAGAACTTAAGAAAACGTTTTGATTTGTAGAAGCCATAAATCAAATGCTACAAATTAAACACAATAAATGTAAACTTGAATACTCCTTCTAAAACTTCTTGCATGATTTATTTACATGCAAAGGATCTGTGTTATCCATTTACTAGCAAGCTATAGGATGATTTTATAAGGGGGTATTTTACAAGGTCCCCTGACTATTGTGACTTTAATGTCTGTCTCCATTCCACAAAGTCTAGGGGTTTCTCAGAGGAATAGGGAGAAGTTGGTTAACCTTTTCATCCCCTGAACCAATTTTATGGTTATTAACATAACATATCATTTCTTGTATTTGAGAATCTGTAGCCAAGTTTTGTCTCACTCCTAATCTGGCAAATTGTTTTATGGTGCTCAGAGCTTCTTGCCTCTAATCCTCTTTCCCCAGAAACCACTCCCACCTCCTCAGCAGCAACCCTCACCCATATATGCAGCACTCTGGTTCTCCAACCTTGGAGTTCTGCTGAGAACATAGTTATTTTGTACACCTTTGTGTAGCCTATAGCTTCCATAATTCATTTATTCAGTTATTTCTTTATTAGTGAGCTCTTCTGTGTTGACCACTAGTCATCCAAAACTGAACAGAATAAATGCCCATCCTCTTGAAGCCAACTGCTGGGATGGGGTTGAGTAGTGCAGAGACAGACAAGAAAACAGGTAATAACAAAGGACTATTCTAAGTGCTGTGGGAATGGACATATAGGGCACCTTGGGAGGACCAAAGATGAGCATGCCCAGAACATGATGGAAGGCTTTCTAAATGGAGCAGACCAAATCATGGCCAGGATTTGATCAAGCCCTTTACTTATTTATTTTTTTCTACACTGTTTGCCCATGTGTAGGGGCATGTTATTCATATGTATATCTTCAGCAAAAGTCCCTTGAGATTTTGATTAGACTAAAGCAGGGGAACATTTAGACATTTGTATTTTGGCTAACACGTCAGATGGATTCATTCTTGTCGAAGAAAAATAAGAGGAAAGGAAATCACAACCACACCAAACATCCTCTTCTAGAGAATTTATGCAGGTCCTGCCCACAGTCATACCTCTTAAAAGGTACCCTGAAAGTTTGGATCCCATTGTGGCCCAACATTAAGAAATTTGTTCTATTTCAGTGGAAGAGGTTCAGAGCTTATTCTAAAGTGGAATTTTGGGGTCTTGAGTCTGGAGCTGGTGTTTCCTGATAAGGTTCTTCTACTAGCTTTGTTTTGGCATAGGGGTGGTTTACATCCTTCCTTTCTGGAGTGTGGGAAGCAAGTGCCAAGTAACATTCTCTGCATTTTTCCATAGAAACCACATTAAAAATACCTAGACACGTATCACTCATGGAAAGTGGAGATCCTCTCTGTGTTTGTAAGAACCGTGTTCTTAGACTGGAGTTGGGATGTCTGTGAAGCCCTGATATTATATGGATGTGTTCATGCATGTCCTAGGGGGTGGATCCCATGCATTCATCAGATTCTGAACAGGGTTCATGGTCCCAAAAAGCTCATCACTGTTCGAGAAAACACTGCTATCACTCTTTGCTGATATAGAGACCTAATTTGTCAGGCTTTGGACCGTTAAAAGTCTATCTTTGCCTTTACTGGGGTAAACACCCTAGTCTTTGGCATCCCTATGTAAAGTCAAGAATGTTCTTAATGAAAGGAAACAGGTAGTAAATACCTAGATAGAGACACAAATCTAGAAAAGAGATGAATCTAGACATGAATGTATCCCGTGCGCCTGATATAGGAGGACAAGAAAATTAAATGAAGGCCTCTTAAACAGAAATATTTCTGTTTTTCTTTTGCAGCAGGATACAAATGTTGATGTCCAGGGATTAGAGACAGAGAGCTTGGCACAGAGTAGACAAACTAAAAAGTATTTATTCTTCCTAAAGCAAAGCAAAATGAATTCATAGGTGAGGTCTTTCAAATGATTGAGGTATAAGTAAATCATATACAGCTTAAACATTCTAGAGCAAAAAGAAAGAAAAAAGCTTCTAAATAATTTTCCTTACCCACCATAACACTGAAACCAGAACTGTCAAAAAGAGCACTAAATAGAAAACTATAGGTCAATCTTATTGATGAATATAAATATAAAATCCTTAAGTTAAATATTGGCAAATAGATTTCAAAAGTATTATTAAAATAAAGAATTATACCCAGGTTGTAAAGTTGCCTCAGTATTATTATGCTATGTGAACAGAAAACTGCATCATCCTCTCTATAGATACAAAAAAAGCATCTGACATTTCTTTCTCTTAGTAATGGTTGTACTTTCAGAACAATGCTAAGTAATAGTGGTATTACTAGAGGTATTAATAGTGATCTGTCTTGTTCTCAACTTTAATGAAACCATTTCTAGTGGTTCCCCAGAAAACATAAGCAAGAAATGAAGATTCAATATTGGAAAGAGAAATGAAATTATCATCACTTATAAATGACTTGACTGTATTTATGTAAAATAATTGATTGAGGCCCTTAGAAACAATAAATTATCTCTAATATATAAGAATTAGTAGCTCTACTATAAGCAAAGAAAAGCCAATCAGAAAACATAATGGAAAAAAAGGTTTTCATATAAGATTAACCAAGAAAAATAAAATATCTTAATAAGAAATGTGCAAGACCATGATCCCAAAGAGTTATCTGCACTCAAATGTTTACCACATCATTATTCACAATAGCCAAGATATGGAAGCAACCTAATTGTCTAGCAATAAATGAATGGATGAAGATTATATGAGATAGATAGATAGACAGATAGATAGATGAATATTATTCAGACACGAGAAAAAGAAAATCCTGCCATTTGTGAGAACATAGATGGACCTCAAAGACATCATGCTAGAAAAATGAGCCAGAAAGAAAGACAAATACTGTATGATTTCATATGTGGGATCTAAAAAGGCTGAACTCACACGATGTTATATGTCAATTATATCTCAGTAAAAGTGGAAAAAATGTGCATGACCAATTTATTTTTTATTTTTTTTAAAGATAGTATTTATTTATTTGAGATAGAGCAAGAGAGAGTGAGAGAGAGAGCATGAGTGTGGGTGGGAAGAGGCAGAAGGAGAGGGAGAAGCAGGCTCTCCACTGAGCAGGAAGTCCAATGCGGGACTCGACCCCAGGGTAACCTGACCTAAAGGCAGACACTTAACCAACTGAACCACCTAGGCGCTCCTGTACAAGACCAATTTAATGAAAAATTTAGAACTATTGAAGGATCTGGAAGATTTGAATATATGCAAAGATGAACTGTGTCCCTGTTTCAGAAGCAGCATTTAACCTATATAAATTCCCTGTAAATTAATTTAAAATTCAATGCAACTGCAATTAAAATATAAATAAGATGCTTTTGATAGCAAAGTAACCCTAGCTTCACCAGACCCAATATGTGAGAAAAATTATAATGGTTTTGGGAAATGAAAATAACAAGGAAAGACTAGCCTGCCAGGAATTAAAACAGGCTATGAAGCTATAATAATTAAAATTGTTAATGAAAAAAGAGACTAATAGAACAATGGAAGAGAAAAGAGTAAGAAAATAGACCCCAGGATATTGGGAACCTTAATTAACAGTTAAGGTAATATTTAAAATCAGTGTGGGAAAGAGAGATTTTACCATATTGGTATTATGGCAGCTAAACAATCTATTGAAAAAAAAAAAATATATATATATGCATCCAACCCTCTTATTATTCCTAATTCCTTATGTACAAATGGATAGAAATTTTCGATACTTAAAAAAATTTAAAAATTCTAGTAAAAAAGCATGCATAATTTAAAGTCTTGGAGAGGAATAGTTCTTTCTAATCAGAACACAAAGCCTAAGGCCATAAAGGAAAAGTAGCAATAAATTGTATTTGATACACTTAAAAAATCTGAATGGAAAAAAATTCTAAAAAGTAAAAAAGTAGAAAACAAAAAGAAGAAACTGATAAAAAATCGGGCAAAAAGCTAACTTCTTTAATTTACCTAGAACTCATTTATATTGTTTAAAGAAACCATTTTAGAAACAGGCAAAGAACCTGAAGTCCATTTTTAGGGGAAAAAAGTACAATCACCAGTAAGCACATAAAAAGATTCTCCATCAAAACAATGTAAAGACAACCACACTGGGAGAAAATATTTGGAAAAGATTTATCTGACAAGGGACTGTTGTGCAAAATATACAAAGAACTCTTAAAATCAGCAATAAGAAAATGAGCAACCCAATTTAAAAATGAGCAAAAGATCTGAAGAGACACTTGACCAAAGAAGATACACAGATGGTAAATAATGTACAAGAAAAAATGCTCCATAACAAATAACACGGAGGACATGGGGAGATGGAGAGGAGAAGGGAGTTGAGGGAAACTGGGGGGGAGATGAACCATGAGAGACTATAGACTCTGAAAAACAACCTGAGGGTTTTGAAGGGGCGGGGGGTGGGAGGGTGGGGGAGCCAGGTGGTGGGTATTGTGGAGGGCACGCATTGCATGGAGCACTGGGTGTGGT